>VWYH01000603.1:2268258-2521148 GCA_013399365.1 Pampusana beccarii
CCGCCCGAGCCCGCGGCGCGGTGCAAGGTGAGGGGCTGCCCGCTGCGCTGCCCGGAGCCGCCGCGGCCACTGCTGCAACCCGGCGCCGCTTGCGCCGCTGCCGGGGGCGAGGTCTCAGAGCGACGGCCAAAGCGTGTTCCGCGGTATGTACCGTGCGTGGTGGGTTGGGTTCGGCTCTCGTTTTGTTTTCTTGGGGTTTTTTGTGTGCCTTTTTTTTTTTTTTCCCCTCCTTGACATTGGGATGAACCCTCCTGTGTCAAGCGGAGAAGACAGAGGTGAGCACATTTACTTCTCGTGGAACTATTAAAACGTGCGAGGGAAAACTGAACATAATGTAATTGCTTTAATCTGAGTGGTTTTTGAGGTGTTTGTGTCGGAGCTCGTGCAACTTGAAACGTTTTCTGCAGTGACTTTGGCACAAGGTTATTAAGTATTGTTTCAAAGCAGGACTTCCCTTGCACTATTTGTAGCAGATACCAGAACCTGCGTTCCAAAAGCAGTTTGATGCTAGTATTTTTGTGTTCTACGGTAATTTTATATAGTTGTAGGAGAAGTTTAACTTAAGGTTATTTGCACACATTTATCTCTGCTAGATTTTGTAGGCGAGTTCAAAATTTATTTCCAATAATCGAGCTGTATGCACTTAGGCTGTATGAAACTGATAGGAAAGGTGTTCTTTAGAGAAATAGGTTTTATTTTTCTTTGAGATTGCTTCTTCATTAACCAGTGCTAGCTCAAGTGTGCTAATGAGTATCCTGACTCTCCAGAGTTTCACTTTTACTATCAAAGGTTATATTTAACGGTAGATTAAGAGCTTGTATTGCATGACTTTAGAACAAATGGCAGTTGTAAGCTGACTTCACTTGTAGTCTGTTTGTGGCTTTGATCTTCCTTTGTAGGTGTTGTCTTTCTTTCTAGCTTGGGGTTTGGCATTTTTTGAAAAGGGAATTTGTTTACAAGCTGATTAAAAACCTTAGCTGATGAACAAAGGATTCAAGAAAAGGTTTTTTCATTTTGTAGTTTAAATGAGCTGTATACTGAGCTAGGTAGAATTTGTCGTAACAAATTAAGCTTGTCACTTCTACAGAAACTTTAAGGTCAAAATACTATGGGTCATAGTCATTGGATTTTAGTTATCTTTACCATGGTGTAAAATGCTATTTCTTGTATGTATAACTGATGTACTGTAAATAAAAATGGGCATGCAGTTCAGCTAGCAAATATTAATCTCCAGAAGTGTGTTGCCTTAGTTTATTTCCTGTTTCTTGGAAACATAATTGAATGTCCAAAGGTTAGACTATGTCTGTGTGTGTCTTGTGAATGAATGCATGCATGCTGTTTGGGATGCAAATATCTGTATTTAATATGTGTCTGCTTTGTGGTCTGGGACATATGTACGAGTGTGGCTTTTACCACTTAGACCTACTACCTTGCTGGACTATGAATAAAGAAGGTGCCTCTAAACTCTGTCCAAGTGACTTCTTAATGAGACTTCTTATTATCCATTTCCTCATGGGGGTAGAAGTGGGGAGAGCAGTGATGACACTGCAGTCCAGGGATAACTTATTGATATGGGTATGCTAAGCAAATCTCTCTAGAAAAGTCCTGGAGTCCATCAGCAGCCCTTTTCAGCCACTGGGCAATATAGTCAGCTACATTAACCTCTTTCAGGACTTTGGAGCCTATGGTGTGGGGGAGAGAGACACACAGAGGAGGTGAGGGGCCTAACTAGAATCAGGGAAGCTAAGAAAGAGGTTATTTTTATGATTTCTGTGTTAGGGCTGGGGAGGAGAACATGTCTTGCCTGGCTGTTGTACTAGTGCTAGAACCATAGAGTCCTTAATCCCTCGAGTCGTGAAACTAGTGCCTGTGTTTCTCTGTTTGTTGTTTTTTTTTTTTTCTGCTTTGAAACAGGTGACAGCCCTGTTGGTTTTTGTTGGGTTGTTGGTTTTCTGTTTTTGTTTTTTTACTTCCTTTCAATCACTGGAGCACAACAGAGCGATTCTGTTGTCCGTTCTGTTCTGCAGCTCTTACTGAAGTAGTGGAAGTCAAAGCAAGACCGCAGTGTGTCATGGCTTGTAGGTAATGCCCCAAGCAGCTGAAGCTCTGTTCAGCCTGTGAACCTGAGGAAAGGAGGGCAGTTTTAAGGCAGCTGATAGTTACACTGGGCACAGCAAGAAGTGTCTGGTGTTGAGACACTGGAGGTGTGTTCTGCATCAATAAAACCTTTATTGCCTGTATGAGTCTCTGACCTGCCCTACTTTTTTCCCCTCCTCTTTAAATGAGTAGAAGTGTGCTAGAAATACCTAGTGCAGCTTGAATTTTGTTTGAAAGTAATGAGTTAATTGGAGGGTTCTCTATGCTCAAACAGATGCCCAGGTGAAGACCAATATGTTTTGTGGAAGAGCACGGACTATAATGTGTTGTGGAATGATGTGCAGGAATGGCATGTAAGGGAACAAAGCTACTGGCAGGAAAGTCATTTGGCAGGTTGTTTCTTCTGCTAGAATGTCAGCAGTTCTAGTCATGCCATCATGATTCTTGCTGTACTAATTTTTAAGTACTCTGCATGTACGTGTCTTTCATCTGTATTAAAGCTCTAGAGGAGATATACAAATCAGAGAAGCTTGATAATGAAATGTTTACAGATGGCATAGTGTTCTTCCTGTGGAAGCATTTTGTTTCTGCCACTGTACTGCAGCCTTGCAGATAGAAAGCTAACTACAAGTCTGTGAAGACAACATTCTTTCATTAGTATGTAAAGGAAACAGCTTAGTGAGTCCGAAGTACCTAGGAGATCGGGGAGTTAAAGAAGGGAACTTTTTTTTAGAGACTTTCCTAGAGCAGCCAAGACTGAATAGGTCACTGGAGTGGGCAGAGAAGCTAAGCAGCAGCCCAGACGGAAGCATGTTGAAATAACAAATACTGGGACTCCATTCAGGGAAAAGATAAGTAAATATTGCTGCTTTTCTTTTATGAAAGGGTATTACGTGTGTTGACAGTATGCTTACAATTTGAAGCTGTTGATAAGATCCTTGGTCGACTGCCGTATATGAAAGGCTTCTGGGTGGCAGATGGCCTTGGCTAACTGGAAGATGCCTCAATGTTGTTGTAGGGCAAAAGATGAATCCTGCTGTGTTTTCGTAGTACAGCAGGATCCTTACCTCTTTTTTTTTCCTTAAGAGTGTGCTCTTCAAAAGTTAACCTTTTTCCTTTTAGCTAGTGATATGTTTGAATAGAATCTATTGGTAAAGTGACATAGTAATTTCTGGTGACAGGGAAGAAATTTGCTGACTTGTAGCTATATGAGCTTGTGCGAAAGCTGGTCACACAATTTGTCTGAAGGCATTCTCCACTCAGCACACTGCTAATCTGTTCTTGCACTTTCTAGAGTGGATTAATGGTTTTTAAAAGCTTGTCTTCTAGTTGTTTTGTTTTGTTTTCTTAGCAGTTGTTAAGCAGCCTTGTGTGAACTAACTCTGAATCTGTTCATGGGCCTCTGGGGAAACACAATGTAAAAACATATCGGTTTGAAATGAGACCCCTTCTCCCTGGGCTTCTGTCACCAGCACTCTGAGGTTTACTCCTGAGGTCTTGTCTATGACTTGTTTGGGGATTTTAGTTTTTAATGCAAAAACATGGAGAAAAAGGGCTTAGCTGAGGCTGCAGGAAGTAAAGATCAAGCAGCAATCAAGTTTAATGGAATATTATTTTATATAGTAAGCTTCTAAAATAGGAATTAGCTACGCTGTTTTCTGTGAGTATATTTGAAAAATGGCGCTCTTGTCTGTGCGTGCTGGTAGAGAGGAAGAAAAAGGAAATACAGAACATGGAAATTTTCTTTGTGTTCTTACTGCTATGAGGATGTTGTTTGTTTTCCTCTCTGTTGTGCGTGGAAAACAAACTGGAGTGATTTGGGTTCGCACTTTTATCATTCTAATGTCTTTGATTTCATAATGGCATGTAATGCTGATCATCTTGTTTTCAGTGTTCTGGTTTGACAGGTATCTGATGTGTTTTGGAAGAACGGAAGAACAGCAGAGTTCTAAAACTTGCTAGGTCCCAGACAACCAGTGTATTGTCAGCCAAGGACTAGTAAGATTTCAGGAACAAAAATGAAGCAGCAAAAACCAGCATTTAAGGCTGAACGTCTGTGTGTAGCACTATACTTGTTAACTGTATGTTTGCTGGGATTTCGCATGCAAGTGTGTGAGATACTTGAGTGCAGTGGCAGTCTGGCTGGGTGATCTGGTTTTATCTCTCAGCTGTGTAAAATATCAGAATGCTGAACTGGGTGACTGTAGTCACACATATTTACTAAGTCTCTGGAGATGTATTCTCCTTGGCCTTTCCTTCTTGAAACTTAAGGGTTTTATAATTTTGTAATTTTAAAGATGATAAAAGCTATTTTCTTAGGATAATAATAATAAAAATAATTTGTACACATATGAAAAACAAATTTCATGTAGCGTGTTCAGTACTGGATATTAACACATGCTTTTGAGGGAGATACAATATTTAACTTTTTATTTGCCGTATGTTTTGTGTGAGGTTGTTTTAAAGGCATTGTCTCTGAGTAGCATAAGTTATTTAAGGCTTCATGTCACTTAGCTGTTGTCAAATCATCTTAAGTTCACGTGGTGGGATTTTTGGTATGTTTTATTTGGCCTTCTTAAGTGACAGGGATTTTGGATCTCTTACTTTATAGGCTAGTAGCCTGTCTGTGTGCAATTGTGTGGCCTTTCCTTGAGTAAAGGAGGTTGACTGAGTCTAAACTTAACCTTTCTGCTGTTCTTTGTGGTTTTAGTTGGAGTATTTTAGTTGGTTCTGGTTCCATGAAATATAGGTGTCTTCCAGCTATGAAGAATAAAATGGATGGTTTCTCAGTTAGACAGTACTGGTGTTTGTGTGAGGATGTGAGTGGGTTTTTTTCACTTGGCCATAATCATGGCTTTTCAACCAAAACTGCCTCTTTTTTTTTGTACATTTTATTCAATGATTCCTCAGAGCTGATACCATTTTTGTAGCAGAGGTCAACCATTGTGGAATTTGACCTCTTGTCTGATTTTTTTTTTTTTTTTTTTAGTCTCGTGAACTGAACCTGTACTTGTTGACCCCTCTCCCATACTGCCAGTGACTTTAAAAGCTTTTTTATTTTTAACATGAATATTCAAAAGTGTATTATCTCTGCTTGCTGTGCTGTCCAGTGAAGCAATGTGTTTGTATAATGCTGAGTCACTGAGGTTAGCACTAGAATTGGTAAATGGGCTGTGTTTAGGAGGTGTTTATGTACTGAAAATAAATCACTGGTAATATATTTTTCCTTGAAGATATGTGCCAGACCTGGTCATCAAGGAATGTTAGTAACCTCTCTCTACAGAGCGCTCATATTGTTCTTAACATCACCCCATTTTAAATGCATCAATAATATACTTTAAAAATAAATGTGTACACTGTTATGTACAAATGGGAATTGCAGGCCTGTGCTGTCCTATAAGAATAGCTCATATGCACACACAAAGCAAATTACGCTTCATTTGTAGTAAAGAGCTGAGCTAAATGTTGTTGCAAAGGAGCGATAAGATAAAGGGCCTCTTACCAATGAAGTGTATCCATCTGTGTGAGTATCCTGGAGAGTCCAGTATAAGAGGATGTCCAGCTTTGATGTAAGGACAGCCCTCATCTGAATATCTCGTCTTTATAGAATGCATTTGGGAGTGACACCTGTGATGCGCTTACTTTGCTTGCGTAGCTTTGTGTTAAGCCACTTGTAGGGTAAACATGGACTTAGTCACTGGTTTTGAATAGGAATGTTTTCCCTCCTCTCACGCTTGTCACCACTACATTGTTAGCGTTAAATCTTAGACATCAGTGCAATAACTCTTGGATCCATGTGTACGGTAGGAGACTTTGAGAATGACTTCAAAGCATGCCTATTTGAAGAAAGTGTGCACTGTACATTATAATGTAGGGGCGTGCCTATATTTTAGTACAGTTTAGTCACAGAAGCAGACTATAAACTTCTACATCTGCTTCAGAGAGTTTTGTGCTGCCAAAGCTACACTGCTCCCACAATGTAAGCTCATTTAGATACATTGTTTGACCCTTGAATAGAAATACAGATTTGTATTCATCTTGAAATTTAAGTGTTTCTATTGCAGGATCCTTTTTTTTGAGTCAAGAGCTATGGTGGAAGAACAAAAATATTTTTTGCCTTGTCTGGAAACATTCAGGTTAATTGGCCAGAGCATCAGCCTCTGGGCCTTGTGTGGGTCTACCATAGCAGAAGGGCATGTGCAGGAATGCAGGGGGTTTAAACTGACAGACGTAAACTAATAGGGCACGGTCATACAGGAGGATTTTATCATTGTAGTGGGGAATAATCTCAATTTGTCAAGATAATGGTATAACTCCTCTAGGTAACATGGTAATCCATATATGTCAGTAGTTTATACCTTTCTGGAAGTGCCACTGAGACTATTAATTGTGGAAGTATTCTGTGCTATGTATGCAACTTGGATTTTCTATTGTTCCAGTGAAACACTTTGCTGCAAGGTCAGACAAATCAAATTGAGGTGAAAATGAGCTGGCTGAGCCTTTAAGATAGCTTGAAACCTTAGTTGCACCTGTGCCTATGGATGACAAATCTAGTTTTGTCTGACCTGTATCTTTTCCAGCTCTTGAAGCCACTCTAATCTCACAGAATAACAAAATGGCTGAGGTTGGAAAGGATCTCTAGAGGTGCCCTGGTCCAACCCCCCTGCTTAGGCAAGGCCACCTAGAGCTGGTTGCCCAGAACTATGTGCATATGGCTATTCAGTGCCTCCAAGGATGGAGACTCCTCAGTCTCTCTGAGCAACTTATGCCAGTGCTTAGTCACACTTAGAGTAAAAAAAGTGTTTCCTGATGCCTGGAGGGAACTTCCAATGTTTCGATTTGTGCCCATTGCCTCCGGTCCTGTCAGTGGGCACCACTGACAAGAGCCTGGCTCTGTCCTTTTGTCACTCTCCCTTCAGGTATTTATACAGATGGATGAGATCTGCCCTGAGCCTTCTCTCCTCCAGCCTGAACAGCCCTCAGACATCCTCGCAGTGCCTAAGAGGCAGTCGAGTATAGTAGTTTTAAAAAAACTTCCGGGGGCTGTGTGTCACAGATCAGCTGAAAACGTATGGACAGAGTTTTTTCAGTATTGTCTTTGCTCCCACATAAAAGATACCGTATCTACAAAGCAACGTGTCACTCTAGGCTGTCAGATCCTGCTTCAGCTTGGGGTGGAGAGAACTCTCTGAATTCTTTAGACTTAGACTTTTATCAAATCTGCCTTCTAGTTTATTCTAGCAGCCAGTGGATTTTATCAGAGAAGTTAATAAAAGAGCTTAGTAGAAGTTTAAGCTGGGGCCACTTCTTCCTCTGAGTTGTAGATGCTACTGGATTGCATATCAGGGAATAATAATAGATTTATTATTAGTAAACAGCTTTGCTGCAGTGTTAAGTCTGTATCTTGGGGAGAAGCAGGCTTGTTTTATCTACTCAATTCATCTTTACTTACTTTTTCACAAGAAGGACCTGAGTAGCAATGAGTAAAAAGCTGACTTATTGCAATAGAGAAAGACAGCAAAAGTGTTTGAGATCATTCGTAAGGAAAGAAGATCTGTTCCACTCAGTGAGAATATTTGGGTTATCTAACTATTCTGCATGGCAGTGGTGGTGCTCTGTAGTGTCTCCTTGTAATATAGTAGTAGGTGTCGTATTTGGGGATAATTGTAGTGCTTTTAGGCTCTGGTAATTATTTCTAACAAAAATAAGAACTGGGAGGCCATATTTCAGATTTCATTCTCACTATGCTGATGTCTTTTTGCTAATTTGCTCTAAGGTTGTGAACTTTCAGTTTGGATTTCCATAACCCAAAGCAGAGTTATCTGTCTGCCCTAACTGGAGGACAAATTCCCTTGTGACATACTCTAATTTCAGGAAATGTCTTATCAGCCCACCCAGGGCCCAGCTGACGTCCGCTGGCTGCTGCCTGCTCTAGGGGTAAGGTCAAAACAGCAGCGCAGAGGAAGATCTTCCCTGAGAAGAGACAAACTTCTTAGTGCTGCAAGTCTTTCTAAAATCTAAAGTAGAAGTGTGAGATTTCTGCATTTGTGCCTGTTTTTGAAGTCTGGTTCTTTAATATCGGAGAGTTGAGAAGAACTTGTTCTGGGCTCTAACAAAAGAGAATGCCTTCCAAGGTGAATTGTGTTTGGAGATCAGAACTCCCAGCAATGTGATGTGAAACTCACTGTTGACTTCCGGCCTACGTAGGAGTTCAACTTTCCTCATTTTTAAATAGCTTGGTTACCATTCAAAATAAAAACTAGCAAATAAGACATCTGAGTTTTTTATAAATGAAGAACTGTACAGCATGTGTGTGTGTTTTGGAATCGCTTTTGTTAAAAAAATTGACAGTTATTCTTCATAAATAATTAACAAGATTTGAAATGCAGAGCTTGTAGAACAGACAACCAGCTTCTGATGTGTTATTTTTTTAATGGGAAGCTGGTTTCACTCTGAGTCAACAGTGTGTCCAGTTGTGTAGCAGTGCTAGTAAGCCACTAAGAGCCAACAAAAACATAGCAAAAACATGACAATTGCTTCAAAAGAGAAAACATTACTACATGCATTTGCTTTGGTCCAACTGGGAAGAAGTATGGGGTAGGGGGAATACAAAGGGGTTGATCAAAGGAACCAGTGGTGTATACTGAAAAATACTCAAGGGAAGTAGCTAGATCAAAACTGCCTTAAGATCTATTTTCAAAACGGTCCTTAAGAATCAAAAGGAAATGTTTCCTGTGTGTTCTTGAGAACCTTTACGTCTTAAAGTCTGGTCTCTGTGTGAGACTACCGAACTTCAGAGATGTCCAGAGTCTCTCAGAAGGAAAAGATGCAAAAAAAAGGTCTCTATCAGACCTGAAAACATGCAGCAGTGTACTGTTGTAATCCTGTTGGCATCAGTATAATACCTCTGCTTGAATGAGACCTGTAGTTTGGGTAAGGTTATTTGCAGCATATGCCTCTGAGGAAATAGATGCTTAATCTCGCTAGGCCAGCAAAATATCTTTGGGGTGTGTTTTTTTTTCTGGTAATCTTGTAGCTCTGCAACTTGAAACGAGCTTCCCAAATATGTATGTCACTTCTGATGTCATTCAGCCCCAACTTGTTTTGGCATAAACTATTGGCAAATGTGAGTAGCAGCCATGTTTAATTTCAGCTTCACTCAGCACAGAAACAATACTTAACAGAAAATGACGAAATCAGGTGGCTTTTTGTTTGAACTCCTGAAATTTGGGTAGTTATTATTATAATACTCAAACACAAGTTGGGACAGAATGCACTCTGGAAAGTGGTAACTTCTGCAGCTCTCAAACTGAAGTAGGCTTTGTGATATTTATCAGTTTACAGTTAAGTCATCTCAGTAAAATAAAAAAAAAAAGGTACAAAAAACCCCCACTTTTGAGAGGAAGACTTGGAATTGCCATGAAGTCTCAGTTTAGAAACAAAACAGAAAAAGGTCTGTTAAGTCTTGACCAGTTCAGGATCACTTTGAAGAAAGCAGTTTCTCTGATAGAAAAGCTTAAACCCAAGCTTCTAAGCCAAAACTGTCCTTCTAATCTGCGATCAGAAGTCTTTGCAGTTTGTTCTGCACTCCTAGATGGTTTCTTGGCTCAGAACTGCAACATTCTCCGGTGGTTAAAACCGTGGTGCTTCATCGGCCTCTGAATAAACAGACTTTGACATAACCAAATGTGGAAACAGGAGAGGGAAGGAAGGCAGTGAGCTCCATGTTGGGGAGGAAGTGTCAGTGTCTTAGGAGGGAAAGGTGGGAGGCAAACAGTGTTTGTCCCTGGCGTGTGGGTAATTCAGGAACTGTTAATCCAGGCAGTCTTGAACTATGAATTTTTATAATACCCTTGTATTTGGGAGAAGGGTGCTGACTGCTTTCAGCATCTCCATCTCTTCTGCTGAGTAACAGTTCTCTTACTGCCTTGATGTCTCTCTGTGTTGACGTGACCCTGCCGAAGTCTGAGTTTCTTCTTTGTGGACGATAGCTTGGCTCTTGCTTCTAGCAGTGGTTCTGCTTTCTCCAAGTTTTACAATAATATGTGGTCTTTTCCTTCATTAGCAGAATTTCATTATTTTAATAAATGAAGTATAGGGAAATATTATAACGCTGTACTCAGAAGTAGTAGACTTCTCTTGAACTTTTTGAGGTGAATGTTGGTAGCTGACTAACAATGAATCCTTGTATTCATCTGGGCAGTGATTGAGGGAGTCTTATGACTTGATTTTAAAAGTCTTTGGTTTCTTCTATAGGCTTTGAGATATAAGTGAATAGATTACTATGACTTCAAATTGGTGTGTATTGGTATGCTTGTATGTGAGTCTTTCAGCCTTTGTACAATAAGGAACTTTATTGGTGATATTTCCTGTATGCAAGTCTGAAAGAAAGTGAGATGTTATGTTAGCCTTCCGAGGTTGTTTTTTTTTCTCTTTTGAATTTGATGATCTCAGTAAGATGTGGTACTCTGATGCTGTAGCTGTAGAGTCAGCTGGCCAGACTTCTGAGATGAAGTCTGATGCTGTCTTGTGATACAGTAAGTAACCCTCCACCTATCATCAGTGAGCTCAGCTTACCTCCTTGATTAACTGGTCACATCTTGTTTTGCATTTCAGTAGTTGCACTAGCAGTAGTTCAGGCCACTGGCAAGTGCTATCTGACTACTCTATTTTTAACTAGAGATCTGATAGATCTCTCAAGCAGGATAAATGGCAAGCTTATCGCAGAGAGAGAGAGAGAGGCAACCTATCTATGAAGCAATGGCTGAAGTAAAGCATGACTTTTTTTGGATCAGTGCTCTGTACCCTGGGGTGAGCCAAGGCTATGATGAAGTTTACAAGAGCTGGTTTACTCCAGCAGATGAGTTATGATACGAGGCTTTAATGTATGTTAACATAGCAGATGTTTGTCACAAGTTCCTTGTGGGTGATGGGGAGTGGCAGGTCAGCAGGGGCACTCTGTTTGGAAAGGCCTGTGTGTAAACAGATAAGAACTCCAAAAGTTTTGTATAAAATATTTACGTGCATTATGGCTTTAGGAACGTAGTGAGATGTGTTCATGAAAGGGATTGCATCTGTTTGGGAACGCTTTGGTTTTGCTTTAATGTGAGCTGTCACACTTGCAGTTTGATGTGTCCTATGAGTAGTCATAACACACTTGTTCCTTCCTCTAGTACTTCAAATACCTGAGGTGTGCTAGCAAAGAAAGGTACTGAAAAAAACATACTAAAACCGTCCCTGTTTTTTTTTTTTTTTTCTTTTTTTTTGGGTGAGGTTAGAAGAAAAGCAGGATTGTACATATTCTTGACATATACTAATGCATGCTTAGTGGGAGTTAAGTCCCATGAGTAGAGGTAAAAATCAAGCCTTTTTTTTTTTTTCTGGAAAACTTCCTCTATTGAAGATCAAATGTAGTTAAAACTAAGAGAACTCCATGTGAAAGCAACTGGTTTCAGTTTTTGCTTCAGTAGCAGCTTAATCAACAACTTAGCCCTACTCCAGGTAGCAGAAGATCTAAAAGCACTTTTTCACAGAAGTGTGTCCTGTAGAATTAGTGCTGCGGTAGCATGCTTCCAAGTTAGCTAACCAAATACATAGAACTGTTCTAAACAGATAAGCCTCAGGGAAGATATTCAAAGTCTTTACATTTCTTCCCTGATGAAATGAAAAGGCAGTTTTTGTTCAGGATGTGGAGGCAGACTTGACTCTTCTTGAAACTATGCAGTTCTCATTCTACATTACATGTAAAATAATAACAGATTTACTCAGCACTAGTTTAAACTGGTCACCACAAAGAACTGGCTTATGCATGGAGGCGCTAGCAATAGGGGATGCATTGTACTAACAGCAAAATTGCAACTGTGTGAGCTTCTCTGTTAGAATAGCCAAATAGCATACATATCAAACTGCATCGAGGTTGTGATTTGCACTGTTAGCCTCACATTTTTGGTAGTGGTTTTCATTTGGTATGAAGATCACAGAAGAAGAGAAAGAATCCTCAGTTTGGATTCCCAGTGCTTCTTGTGAGTAGTTTTTCCATAGTGTAATGTGTTACAATGCAGAGCTTTTTAGGTTCTGTCTTTCAGGATAGTATGTGCTGTTGGAGTCGCTGATCCCGGAAACGAACGGTTTCATATAAATAGATGTAGTGTGAAGCAAATGGCAGGCTTAACTGATATTTACTTGATTACAGAAAGGAGGATTATGTTTCTTAGTATCAGGAGATGTCCACAGAAAACCATCAGTTCTACTGTAGCAGTGTTTTTCTAATTTCCAGCCAGGTGTTGGACTAGTCCTTGGCTTCCCGCTGAAAAACTTGCATCTCGGGTCTGTGCTTCATGGCAAACATCCCATAAGCAAACATCCCACAAGCAAACATCCCACAAGCAGTGATGTTTCTTGGGAGGACGGCGTTTCTGTGGCAGTTGGACAAAGCCATTCGTTTTGAAAACCAAAGCCCTGCTTCTGACTAGTGGGAGCCGCTGGCGAGGCCGTGTCACAGGCTGCTGCCTGCGCTCAGCTCACTGCACAGCAGAACTGTGGCACAGCAGAACTGTGGCACAGCGTTCTGAGGCTCCGGCAGAGTCTGGCTTCAGATCCCCCGGTGGTTGCTATGTGAAAGAGGTGGTCCTTCTTTCCTATGCAACTCAAATGTCTGCATATTTTGGGTATTCTTATTCCTAACACTGAAGTTGAGTGCTTTTGAAAGTAAAATTCAGCGAAATCACACTGTTGTGAAGTCTGTCTCTCAGTTTAGGAGAACCTAGAGCTAAGGTATGCTTTCTTTTAATTTACTATTTTAATGCTAAAGGTAGGTAGCTCTACATATTGTTGAGGTGTCTGTATTTCTGTGCCTTGCTTGCTCGTTTTTAAGGTTTACTTGCAGCTGCAATAGCATGTTGCTGAGATGATAATTTATTAGCTGGGCATATAGTGGTGTGACCCTTTCCTACCCCACAAAAGTGCCACTGTTGTTCTGCATTAATTTAAATTAAAAGCATCCAGCACTAAACAAAGGAAGTGCTTTGTGTATTGTGCTGACTTGTCTTCAGGATGACAGAGAGAGGCCTTGGTTACAGACTGCATGAATGTAGTTCAAGACTTCAGGCTTTAAAAAAAAAAAGAAAAAAAGGTGATTTGGTGCATGTTACTGGTCTCCCACCTACCTCTTGGAAACTGAGGGTACAGAAAGGAATGGGACTGGTGTTTGTTACACGCAGATAAGCTTCTTGGTATTTTGGAATAGGCATGTGGTCTTTCTGCTAGGAATGCACAGTAAAGGAGTTAACTTTTAAACCGTACTCTTGTGCTTAGCAGGACTTCTAATAGCAGGGAAAGACAGTAAAAGTGTCTGCAAATAGCCTGTTGCTTTCCTTTTAAAAATAAAATAAATAAAAGTCTGACTGCTAAAATAACTCTGCTATTTAAACTCACAATTCAGTGCTTAGAGCCTTAAGGACTCAAATGTTTATGGGAAGCTGTTGGAAGCAGATTCCCGTTTGGTTAAACCAGAAGTAAAAGCAGTTACCAGAACTTGGATATCAAACCACTTCAGCTGGATAATTTTTTTTTTTTTAATAAATTGTTGCACTGACCTAGATACTGAAGCCTTGGTGGTTGTGTGTCAGTGCACCAGGTTACAGCTGTAAGGTTAATAATTGAGTGATTGTTTACTTCTGTGAGACAAAGCTATATCAGCATTTATGAACCTGAAGTTTCACTAGAATAAGATTTTATTTTTAGAGATAAGAGCCAGACTGATCTTAGCTGTCATTGTTTAACAGTGCAAACACAAGCCCAACTTTACTGGTAGCTGTAATTGCTCTTGTGAAGGATATCTCCTGACAAGGGTAAGGTAGGGAGCCTGACCAGCTGAACATTGGGAGCTTAGCTGGCCTTAAGCTGGACTCACTGCTCTGTGCTGCTGTCCCTGTGGAGCTCTGTGGAGAGCTTAGAACTGGACCAGCAGCAGGGATCAAAAAGGTGACAGCTGTGCCATGGCTGGAGGATGAGGAGCTGAACCCAGTACAGTGTGAATTGCCATCTGTCTCTTACTCAGCTCAGGCACCACTACTAGAGGTACAGAAGCTGTGGCTGTATCACAAGCTGTGTCTTACACAGGCTGTCAATAAAATGACTCTTCTGATATTTTCCTGGGTATGCTCAGACTGGATTTTCAGAGCTGTGTATACAGTGATACCTGCGTCATTTTGGTGTGATATTTTACTAGCGTATATATATATTTGTGTCACTGTGTAAAATAGTGTGGTACTCGGCTAATGCAACTTCACAAGATCAGATGATATTCCACGGAAAAATATTGGTCTATCTGCATCCAGTTTAATAGACTGAAATGTGTATGCTTCTGAAAGTGGTTTTCTTCGTCATTTCGTGCTCTTTCTTGCTGTATACATATATCCTAAAAACTTGTGTTAATAAGCATTTCTAAAACTAGTCTGGACCTTTCTTCTGTGATCTTGCAGTTTTTGCCGTTGCGACACTGAAGAAAGAGAGGATGGGGCAGAAAAAGCTTTAAGAAAATGGATTTAGTTGAAGTCTTATCTCAAAAAATGGTGGTGGAGTAGCTAGGAAGATGGAATGATGAACCTCAGACCTTTATCATTGGCCAAATCTTGTGAATGAAAAATAGGGTATGGCAGAATTATACATAATGGCAATCTACTTACATTTTCTGAAAACCTGTCACTCAGTTGGTCAGTTATGTTGTTCAGTAAATTTATGCTTCAGAGATAGTACCAATCTGCCTATATATTTCTTGTGAAGCTTGGAAGAATGGAGTGTGTGGTTCTGGAAAACAAAAAGAAGCAAACAGAACCACCCTGCCTTTACAGCCAAATTACTGCAAGAAGGTTTCAGGAGATTTCTTGTCAATAATAAAAGACAAGGTGACAAAATGGTGGTATTGCTTAAAGCTGCTTTGTGTTTCAAAACTAAAAATAAATAGTATGCTTATTTCAAACAAGGTTATTTCTACAGTGATACCTGTGTTTTTAAGCAGAGTACATGAAGGGGTTGTACTAGCTCTATCTCTGCAAACATTGCTTTTCTACAGGTGAGATCAGTCAAATAATGGAAGTAGAACTGCCTTGGTTTCGTAGTTCTCACATTGACACTGTGGAACTGTTTTGGCGCTCAAGGACACAGTGTAGTTACAGATGGTATTTCCAGACCACTACCTGAAAAGAGCTGCTGGTGTAAACTCTCATCCTTCACCTAATACTTGGCTGTAGAGGCTGGTAGAGCCACCTCCAGCTCTGAACGCGTGTCCATCCCACAAGCTCACTACTGTTGGCAGAAGCTTAATATTGGACTCACCTCCAGTCCCAAAGTACTGAATTAAGATTGGTTTTAAACCCGTTCATTCAGGTATGAATGAACATTGCAAAGGTTACAAGCAGCCAACTTAAACATATTGTGTTGTTTATCTAACAGATGAAAAGTGGTTTTGGTTTGTTTTTGTTATTTTGGTGGTGTTTTGTTTTGTTGTTTTTTTTTTTTTTTTTTTTTTTTTTTTTTTTTTTCCTTGCATACTAGTAGTGTTTAATTGCTGTGCTAGTGATTGGCAGCTAGGAAATCTGGAAGTACACAGAAAAGTGAACGTTACTGTAAAGCTGGCTATTTACTTTCCAAAAGGGAATTTGTTTCCAGTACACCTTCTGCCATTCTGACTAGCTCTATATTACGATAGTGCGGAGGAACCTTAAAGTCAATAAAAGACTTTGTGGGGAGGGTGTATCTTAAGCCTATATCTGTTGTTGCTTTTTAGTCACAGTACCATGCTTTTAGGGAATGCCAAGAAAAGGTTAGTATGGTTTCCATTAGATAAATTTTTATTTTCTTTCAGTTTGCTGTTAAATAACATTGAAACTTAAATTTTAGGTAAAGATTTAAATCACTCACATCATTTAGTAAAAACAAAACATTAAGAGTTTTAAGACATCTAATACAATACTGCAAAAAAAAATTGCAAATACCATTTTAATAACTGGTTTCACTTTGCTGTGTGAAAATAAAATGGTACTTTTCATTGTTATTAGTCCTCCACCCTCCCTCTCTTGGGAGAGTGAAATACTGATGCTGTTTCTCAAAACAGGCAGTTCTTTAACTGTTTGATAGCCTGCAAAATGTAACTTCTGCAGAAACTGCTTAATAACAGATCTTTTGCAGTGGCATGTCTGATTTGTATGGAACATTGCAGTAATTGGCTTCCTTGGTACTGTCAGAGTGAACTTTAAATGAAAGTGACAGTAACTAGTCCAGATTTCCTTCATTTTCTTCAGGGTAAAACTATTAGACAGTAAGTGACTTACTGGTTTTATTGCTTTCAATTAGCAACCCAATTTTATACTCTTTTAATTATAATTTAATTGGATTGCCCCTTTACACTCGCAGCCTGGCAGCCAAACCAGCTGATTTAGTTTTTGGCACAACTGAGGGGGTGAAAATTTCTTCAATATATCTTTTCTTCAGAGAATACGTTACTGCCAGCATAGAAACTCTTCTGTGAAGTAGCAGATCTGCTTTAATACCTCCTTTCTAGCCTCTAAATTTGTACCCCTTCATTTGTACCCAACTCTGAATCCATTATTTGAGTGCTTGTTACAACTGAGGGGGCTGAAGCCTCCACAGTAAAGCTTTAATGTAAAGTGTGACCAGATAGGACATACAAACAGTTCTAAAATTAGATTCCAAAAGGTAATGTTGGTATATGTGTAAGTTGCTTAGGAAAGTAAGTTGTCCCTGTAACTGTTCCAAGAGATTAATTGTCGTGTCCTTGCATGTTCTTAGTGGAGGGAGAATTAGCTTTGTAAACTGACCTTTGAGAGTAAACTAGAGGAAAAGGCAGGATTTGGGGATGTTTTTAGAAAGGAACTGGAAGGGAGAGAGGAAGAGAAAGGAGAAGTCAATGGTTTAGGGACTGAAGGAGAAGTAGTGCACTGAAGACTTGCTGGGCTGGGAGAAGAGCCCCTTCCTGAGCCCTCAGCTACAGCATTCTTCCCTCCCCAGCAGAAACAGGAGGTGGGAAAGCACCAGCAAAAAAAAAAAGGAGAAAAAGAGGAGGAAATAGGAAGGACATGGTGCTCTCCCATTACTAGTCCTGGACTCAAGATGTGGATGTTATAATTTTCTCTGGAGCTGATTGTATGTGTGGGTTTAAAAAAAACCTCCACCATCTGGTGGCTGGACTTTTTTTTGGGCAGCTTCTAGCTCCTCTGTGAACTGTTTTGGGAGTGGGAAGGGAGGGCTGTTTATATCGACGTTAAGTCAGTTAGTAGAGGAATCTATTTTTTTAACCTCCTATAATCCCCAGGGCTAAATGTTTTCACCTCATAGTTCAGTTGCAGTTATTTCTAGCTGGCATTCACTCCGTAATTCAATTTAGATGATGCTACTTGGCCCAAATTAGAGCAGACTAGTACAAAGAGCTTGGTGCATATAGAAACCGATCACCAACTCCATAGCTAAGGTCATTTAAGTAGAGTTGTATTTCCCCTCAGTATTTAAGGTATTTCTTGAATTCACTTATGCAATTGTGATTTATACTGTCAGATCTTTATTTGTCAGATTTCTCAGCCACTGAAAATGCCAAGTAACAACCTTCTTGTCATCACAAAAATACTGCAATATTCTCATTCATCTATGTGGTTTCAGTTCCAGCTGTTTGCCAGTTATTTATTTGAGCTTATTTTCTGAATAGCTTCTAGCTACACATTCTTTGGAGAGGTGAGATTTTATTCATACATGTATCTACTTATAGGTGAGGAATTTGAAACTGGAGCATGAGCAGGAGAAAAACAAGATCTTGTCAGAAGCATTAGAGACGCTCGCTACCGAGCACCATGAACTAGAGCAGTCTCTGGTTAAGGGATCCCCGCCTCTCAGCATCATCAGCGAAGAGCAGTTCTATGATGCTGTTTCAGGTAAGTTAATGGTGTCGAGAATGTGCGTGTGGTGAATGTGTTGAGGGATGAGGGGGTGGGCAGAGTCTCACTTCAAGTGAAATCTCTGCCTTTCTAATGTGGAACTAATTTTAGGAGAACGCTTCACGAACTGGCCTCTCAAAATTTGCCCCAGTTCAGATGTAGAATTGTATTGTTTCACTTTAGCGTGACAAAGTTCAAGGGCAGTTGTGAAAGGTCTGATTGCTTGGGTTGTTACACCCTTTTTTAAATAGCAAAACTTAAGGCTCCTATTTTAGGAGATGTAACTGTATCTGGTAGCCTTCTGACTTGCTTTCTTCATGGTGGTGTAAATTTTTTCTTTTATTAAGATCAGTCCATAAAAATCCCTGGCTTTGAGGGATAATAAAGTTGAGGAAGGCTTGTTCTGTTTAAATATTGTGTACCGTAAGTGTCACAGGCAGAAGAAAAGGGTGAATCGAAATCCTGTGTGTATTTCCAAAATACCTTTTCCTTCCCTGTCTGCTCTTCAGTTTACTATCTTTCTTATTTTCATGCGCAGAGCGTGCAAATAGTGATTTAAAAAAAAACCAAACAAACTCTGAACAGTATAAGATGATTACAATATGTATTTGTATAGAGAGGCTGTACATAGCGGAGCTCAATAATAGCTCTAACTGGGTGATCCTGCAGCATACAGCTGTCTACAACTATGAAGGATCTGGAGAAGCTTGAAGGTGAACATAGTCTAATTGTAGCAGAAAATTCGGTTGTGATGGCATACTTCACGAGCAAGTGTGGGGTGACTTTTCTTGCGGGCTGAACTGTCTGTTGTTTCTGACAGATGAGCAGTGTTCCCAGACTCCTCGATAGGTATCCTACAGTGCACAACTTGAGCAGGGGATGAAAACAGGCCAAGTGAAGTCTCTGCTCAAGTGTAGCACTAGCACAGCAACACAGCATGTTGACAGCAGACTCAGGCTTTGCTGGTTGGCACAGTAACAAATCTAGCAAGCTTTCAAGGAGGGTAAGAGATTGAGGAACACTAGAAACAGGTTATTCAACCAGAACCAAAAAAAATATTCTACTGAAAGGCCACAGGCAGAGAGTAGTTGTTTATCTGGTGCTGCTGGAATGTTGTCTCTCCAGCCAGGCTTGCTTTGTGTGCATGAGAGAATACTCAGCTTTAAAGAGCTGTTAGTCTATACATCTCACAACTGGCTTGGTCTCTAAATCTTGAATGAATGTGTCCAAAGCCTTGTCTGTACTTGGGAGAGGTGGTATTTTTGTTGCTTGAAGCTGCAAACAAATCACATCAAGTGGATTTGTATAACTGTGAAACTTGTTGAGCATATGGATCTGTGTATGTGTGTGTATATATATATATAACACATATATGTCAATTTTCTCTCCTTTGAGAGAAGTTACTTGACATAATTCATCTTGATTGCAATTTAGATAATTTTCCAGGACAGACTCACTTCCTTGACTGTCTGTCAACTTCATCAGACTTCTGTTAGATTCTCTTCTCTTTGTTCACAGTCATTGCTTTGCAGTGATTGTGGTCCTCTCTGTCTCTGAAGGCACGTGTTTGGGGGAAGAGCACTCTGGGTTTTTGGGGGCTAGAGAAGGGGAAATGTGATGTTTTCCTGGATGCATGTTATGACTTTCACCATAAGCACAAAAGGAAGTAGTTTTGTGGGTTTTGTTTTGTTCCGTTTTTTGTTTTGGTGGGTTTGTTTGTTTTGTTAGTTGTGGGGTTTTTTTTGGGGGGGGGGGGTGGGTTGGGCGGCAATGAGGGGATTGCTAATCACTGAGATCCTGGTAATAACTTCCTAACACTCTTGTTTCTGCAATGTCTGTGGAGTCTCAACTATAGGAGGCTCCTTGGCTCTGTATAACAAGAATAGAGTGAGAGCGGAGGAGTCGAGGATATATGACACTGGCTCAGAGTCTGGGAATGTGGGTCATCTTTCTTGGGCTAATGAGACAGGAGACACGATAAATATTTTCGTAACACAGAGTAGTGACTAGGCCCAGTTGTCAGAAGCTAACAATTTATACCTCCAGAAATTGAAACGACTAGGACTTTGTCATCAAAGCTTTTGCTAAACCTGATTTACAATCTCATAATATTTTAGTAAGTTAAATTACTTGATTTTCGGTAAATAGACATATTCATGAATTATCTTACTAGGCTGTATAGGAGATTGAGCAAACACTGATTATTTTTGACAGGGTGGTGTTGCAAGTTATAATGCCTGTCAGTGGAAAAACACCACTATTTTGAGAGCAGTTTTTCTGTTAGGATACCATCTTTTTCTAGTTACAGTTCTTTGAATTTTTAAATGTCCACCGTAGGAGTGAGTTTAGATGTGAGAGTATTGCATAACTAGGCTTGCGCTTTGAGCTGAAGAATCCTTGGCTTCCACTTGGCAGATTGAAAGAAGCTACTGCTGCATTTTTGTTTTGTTTTTTAAAAGAATGTTGTCTGCATGTTAGACACTTCCGGTTGTTTACTCGCAACAAAATTTTTGCTAGCTGTGACAGTTCAGAGCAATGCAAGACTGTGATTTTAGAACAAGAGGTGTATTAGAAAGGATGTGTTCACAGCAGCAGCTACTTGTCCCCACTTACCATGCTCTGATTCACATTGTAGAGCAATCTGATTGCATGAACCAGACTCCTGAATGAAGCTGAATCAGAGTCTCGTTGCTATTGGACACTTAGTCCATGGTAGGAAAGTAGAGCTGATCTCAAGAGAACACCACCAGAAATGTATCTAGTTCCAGTGTCAAGTCCTTGGCACCATCTGTTTGGCTTGCAGATCTGCTCCAGCAGAGCCCTGCTACCCACTGATGTTGGCACAGGCTAAATTGGTCACTGCTCAGTCTCTGTTGTGTAGTTCTGGTTGTAGAAATTGTGGGCACTATTACAGAAATATCCTCTTTTCCAAAACTGGCATAAGAAAAGCGCTTGTAATGTGATAAGACTGCTTACTGAAGTAGTAGTTTATTTGCTGAAGTCTCACCTTTAAGTGATGTGTTGTTATCAATGCATTCTTACTGTTGTGATAACTCCTAAATCCCTGTCATGGGAGAGCAGTGGACATTCAATATGAAAGGGAGAACGTACAGGAAATGGGAGTTTGCTTTGTGCTGCCAAAGCATGATATCCAATGTTAAGAACAGCAGAGTTAAGGGTGTTACTAATCTGAACTCGGATGGCAACGGGTCAGTTAACAGTGCTTCCCGGTGCACTGACACTTTCATCATGGGAGTGGTGGAAATGTGTAATTAAACTCAATAGCACAGAGAGTGCTGGCTGGAGCTCTCGGTTTCAGGATTGAATGCTTAACATGTGTCAAACTCTTCTGTGTTTAAAGTAGGGGGAGCAGCGCTGGGGAAGGGAAGAAGCACTAAATAAGTAACAAAATTTAATAAGACCAATGGCATCTCCTGGAGAGCTGGAGAAGTTATTAGCTTTGATTAAGTATACAGACCTCAGGAAGCTTATGAAAATGGGCTACAAATGCAGACTTCATCCACAGTGCTGAGAAATGTCTGAGCAGGTCAAGGATTCAAGGGTGAAGGTACTTGGTTTTTGTCTTGCAGATAAGATTCCCTGATTATGTACAAGTTGCACAAATAATTTAGGAAATGCTTAGAATTATCCTGATTTTTTTCTTTAATAGGTTTTATCTGAGAGGTGCGGGTTTTCTGCAAACACAGCTTTTGTGTGTGCTGAGGGAAGTGTTCATGGTTTTACATAGATGTGATCTTACTTTAGATGCAGTTATTTAGGTACAGGAATGTATAGATTATGCAAAAGCTAGCCTGTCATAGTACAGCTTCAACTGTTATGTACCATTAATGGGTGTTCCGTTTATAAATAATGCTCCTAAATGGTACAACTAGTAGTAGATTAGTTCTGTTGCTTTTGCTCACTTTTCAATTTGTCTCCAGTTATCAGCTCACTTCAAAGTAAAAAATTTTACGAAAAGCATAGAAACTTCCTGCCCTTTCTCCATGTTCTCTGTGAGAACACTGCTGGCTGTGGACTTCTTGCCTTGAATACAGTTAACAGAATATATTCAAGTATCTCAGAGAGGAATGGGAAACACCTTGTTAGAATTCAAATCCAAATCCAACCTTGCTAGTGGTTGAACACGACACTTCTCAGGTGTATTTACCAAAGACATTGGCCAAACTTTTCTATCTAGAACTGAAGACTTACCTGGTAAGTTGTTGCAATAGGAAATGAACTTCCCTTCAGTTAAGTTTCTGTCATTGCTTCTGCTCTTTCCCCTTGCTTTCCCACTCTTGCAAAATGTAGCTGGTGTTTCTACTGTTACCCTGACACTTCAGGTTGCATGAGCTGGAGTGCTTCCTAGTCAGCCTGGTCTTGTCTCAAAGATCACTTAAAAATTTTTGGCTTCTGAACAGGGACTCTTATTCCTTCTCCCCCTTTCTCTTCCTACATCCCCTTAAGTTCAATAGAAAAAAAAAAAAAATCTTCATTTGACAGCTGCTCTGTAGCAACTTGTGAATATAAATCTTTTTTTTGCTGTGACGGGGGAGTATGCAAATCTTAATTCAGAAAAGAGTTAGCTGCAAGTACGCTGGGAAAAGCTCATTTTGAGTTGCCTGTTGATCTGTGCTCATGATACAATACTGGGCTTGTTCGCTCTGACACATAAACTCCCAAGGCTTGTTAAGCTTGTTGGGTCAAAGGAGGTAACTGAGGTTTAGGGATTGGAGGTTGGTATCTTTGGCAGGAGCTATTGTAGACACACTTTCTCAATGAGAGCCATTTCCCAGAAAAATGGGAGAGATGTCTCCAGAGAGCAATTTCTTATAGCACTGTCTGGCTTCATTCTTCTACTGTTCTTTATTGTATAGCATACTTGTGTTTTATTAAGGCATGTCCCCTGGAGAAGGCTGGCTGGTCAGTGTCTGCAGCTTCTGGAGAGGTTTGCAGGTGTGGAGTTCAGTCCAGCATAATTGTCTCTTGGCACTGTAAGGCCAGCATTAGGAGAAGTGATGATGTGTAGTGTTTAAGAACCCTTGTTATGCTGAGAGCCGTATCAGAGTGTGGTCAGCTGTTCTGGTGAAGCTTATTTTTCCTTCCCTTTCCACCTCAGGAGTCCCGGGTCTGTTGCTGAAACTCAGATTGAGGGAATTGTGTGTTATGGCTCTTGCTGAAAATGAGACAATCTCGGACAGTACAGGAGAAAGCAGCCTTACAGGCAGCAAACTCTTTGCTTTATGTTACAGGGTTTCTTCAAGATTTTCTTGTCATAGTAACTGTTGGCATAGTTGAGCAGCTCTTTTGAATAGAGAGGTGAAATACTTACCTTGGACGGGTTTATAGTTCATCATGCAGTCAAGATGCTGAGGCCCAAGTTGTGTTATTCTGCTGGAGTGTCTCTTCCTCCGTGATATTTGGATACCCAGCAGTGTTTTCCTGACTACCTGGGCTTATGATCTCTGGAGAAATCTGTGTTTTATGTAACAGACTTGTCCACAAGGAAAAATGCTTCTCCTTATCCTACTTGTTATATACAGTACCCACCAAACTAATGCTTTGACATGTTATATCATAATTTGGCACAGAACTAGACTGACAAATTTGGGGAAACTTGTCAGAAGATTCTCTGGAGTGCCAGTCCACTTTTTTTTAACATATCCTCAGCACCAGCTGGCAGTTCTTTTCATTCCCTAGCAACTGGCTTAATTTCAATGCTGTCTTGATGAGGATAGGGATGGATGTTTTTTAATGAAAGCAAAGATCTCTATGCTCCCAGATCCTAGTCTTTCTAGAGAGGATGGAGGCATTGTGGCATAGCCCATCCATTCATCAGGATTGTGTCCTGTTCTTGACCCTTCTGTAATCTGGAAGTAGTAGAAAGTCCTGTTGTCGCTGTCCCATTCACCAAAGCAACATATAATTTACATGTTCTAGAGAAGCTATTGGCATAATTTTTTAAAGAGAAAACAAAAAAGCACCTGGCATTGGACAGCTGCGACTGAGATATTCTTTGGATGGACTATTACTTCAGAAGGTTTAGATTACTAGTTTTGAATTAGAATCAGTGTGTGAGAGAATGACTAATCTTGTAATTATTTCTCTGGGTATTTGCAGCCAAGAGCAGAAGCATATGCTGAAAGAAGTACATGGCAAGAATGGTGTCTGCTACAGTTTGGGTTTGCTTTTTTCAGAAGCAGTGAGGCTTGCGTTAAGCTGTTTACCATTCTGTGTTGTACCTGATTTCTGTTAAAGTATTTCCCAAATGGGGTAGAAATTGGTGCATCTTTTGTCTTGAGCTGTTCCCTTGCTTCTTGGGACTTGCAATTGGATGATCTTTTGGCAATCTTGTCTAATTCAAAAGCAAAAGTGAAACAAAAATACAGCCTGTTGCCCCAAATCACAAAGTAAATCTTTTCAGGCAAGACTGTCTCTTCTCCAGAGCCGATCAAGCACTACCTGACCAAAACACTGGTTGGAAATGAGTTGTTGATGTTGCTTTTAGTCGTAGGCGTGATGTGGATTGTACTATTAACCTGCCTTCCAGAGTACAAAGTTTGTCTTATTGATCGGTGAGCTTATCATTTAGACTTCGCTGGGACTTGCGTGGCTAATGTAATCCACTGCGTACAATTCCTTCTTCTGTTCTTACTGGTTTGGTAAGTTGGGAAGTGAAGGTTGCTGAGCAGTACTGAATGTCTAAGAATTTAGACCGAACTGAAATCTTACACAGGAGGAGTGTTGAGGTAACTGGTGTTTAGTTAGGTAAGATACTGGCATCTACATGATACTGGCACATGTCCTAATCAGGTTATAGTAGTTTCAGTTTAATAAAAATGCCAGATTTTGTCTCTGCTTGGAGGATTTTTAATCTACTGTACTTGTGTTTACCTCGCAGTCTCTTTATTCTGTATCTAGATGGAGAGCTGCAGCGGTTTGTGGCAGCACGACTGGCTTACCAAATGGATGCTGTCATCAGGACACAGCAGCCTACTTAGGTTTCAGTTTTGTACAAAGAGGGAAGATCTGTTAGGGACTGAAGTCTAGCGCAGGCTGTAGATTCATTAACATGCACCTGCTCTTTTGCAGATTCGGAGTCTGAAAAATCGTTAAGTGGCTTTGAAACAACAGCAGCCTTCTCATTAGAAGACAACATGGATTCAAAAGATACAATAACTTCAAGCATGTCTGAAGAAAAGGTTTGCGGCAGTGGGGAGTCGCTGTCTAACGGAATCAAGAAACACAGGTAGGATGTTGCCTGTACTTAAGGTATTACAATATGCATTAATGGTGAACAAAAGACCACAGGAATCTCTGAAAAGCCAACCGTGAAAACTTTTAAAACTTTCTTAGGGGTAACTGACAAGAAGTTGGTTGTGCTAGGATTTTATTTTAAAAAAATTTCTGAAGTTAGTGTGATATTTTGCGTCTTGCTTTTTGGTGATCAAATCTGAATAAGTAAGAATAAAATGTGCTATGTAAAAATGGACACACTTGTTTTTCAGTAGGTCTTATTGAAATCTATGTGGATTTTAATTCTTTCATGTATCTTTAATGACCTATGCCTCCTATTGCCTCTTTAATTTCCAGTCATTTGATCCCTCTATTGGTATCAGGAATGAATGAAAAATATTGCTAGCTTTGCATCAGAAACTGAAACGTGAACAAAGGGAGTCTTATTCTAGAAGTCTCATGTATGTTTTATGTGCTTATTTTATGTTGTCAAATGATCCATTTTTGTTTGTTTCCTTGCCCATAAAGGAGGACAATAGGTCTGGAGTTAATGAGATGTAATAGACACTACTATTCTCAAGTTTCAGTGAAGGGGCAATACAATGTTTGTGCTACAGATCAAGCCAGACTTCAGTGTGTTCTGAAAAAGGCTGCTTTGGAAGGATTTTGAATGTGCAGAATGATGATGGAGACACCAGATTTCTGTAGAAACAGGAAATTCATATGTAATTTCCCAGAAGCAAACAAGACCTGCTTTAATTACTTGGTGTCTTCAACAGTTAATTTGCAGTGAAGTATGTGGTAATGACAGAGACCTGATGTTTCAAAGTTCAACCTCTGCATGTACGTCCCACCCATAGTAGGCAAAGGCTGGGCAAATGAGGGCTTGGGTGGAGTAATGGGGTGATTTGGGGAGGGAGTATAAAGCAGCTGACTAAGCATGTTGCTCTGTGCTGTTGTGGTGTTAGCAGGGCTGGTATTTATGGCCTTGGATAAGTGCCATTCCTAATTAGAGCAGGAAGTTTAGGGGTGGGGGGCAAGCACTAGGTGAAGGTGGACATATGAATTGCATTCATTGCCTGGGAAACAATGAGGAGAGAGGAAGCAATTCATGATCAACATGAAAATGATGATGCATGGAGGGGATTGGTCTCTTCTCTCAAGTAGCGAGTGATACGATGAGAAGAAATGGCCTCAAGTTGTGCTAGGGAAGGTTCAGATTGGATATTAGGAAAAAATTCTTCACAGAAGGGGTTGTGAAACACTGGAACAGGCTGCCCAGGGAAGTGGTGGAGTCACCATCCTTGGAGGTGTTTAGAAGACCTATAGATGAGGTCCTTAGGGACATGGTTTAGTGCCAGAGTTAGGTTATGGTTGGACTTGATGGTCTTAAAGGTGTCTTCAACTAAAATGATTCTATTTTGACATGCGTTGTCTTGAAGAGTTTTAACATAAATTGATCTTCTGTTTACTATAAGAAATAAATAACTTGGCAAGTTTCTGTAATGCTGCACTATGTTGTCAGAACTGTAGAGAGCAGGTATCTGGAGGAGCATTTAAGATCAGCATTTAAGATCCCCCTTATAAATAAGGGGGAATAAATTGGCTGATAGAATAACGTAGGAAAGAGTAATAAACAACAACTTCTGCATAAGTTATTTCTCTGAGTTGCATTTCTTTTACTAGTAAAGAGGGTATAGGATGTTGGAGTAAAATTAGTAAATTGGCTGAGTAATCATTTACTGCTAAAGTAAAGTGGAAATGCCTGTTTTGCATATAGATAAGAATGTCTGGTCATATTTTATGTGACTAAATGGCTATAGAGCATGTTCTAGGTTGAGCTGTAGTGTCAAGCTTTTTTACGTGGCACCTTGGTGACACATTGGGATTTGTCCACAAATATATTGATGAAAACTGTTTCTCCCCAGAGCTCAGCCAGTTTAAATTTCACCTCCACGAGGACCTTCTCAGGGGATGCGAGTTGTGTAGCTCTCGGTAGCAGCGATGTTTGGCCTGGTACTGGATCTGTTTGCCATGTCTGACTGCAGTTCTGACTTCAGAACTGTGTTACCCACATGGAGCTACCGACTCCAGTTTGTGCCAGTTTAGGGGCTCCTTAGAGGGCATGTGGCCAAATATGCATTGTCTCTGATGCCACCTGTGTACTTTTCAGAGCACAAACCTGAACTTCTTGATGCTGTGTAAAGCAAGGTGGTCGTGTTTTTATCTAGAAAACCTGAGTTCTAATCTGCCTCTCCTATTTGAGTAGTGAGGATTTTGCACAGGGAGGTGGAGGGTGATTTTTGATGGGAGGTGTGCGTGGTTTTGTTTTGGAGATGTAGGAATAAATCTGTTCGTTCCAAGGAATTAAAGGTGTTAAGATGTGCATGTATAGGTAGGTGAATCCAGTGCATCTATCTGCTGTCTTGTTTGGATTTTTTTTTTTCTTTTTTTAAATGTAGTTTGCATCCTACTGACTGTTCATAGCGTGTTCTAAGGAATGTGAGTGATGTGACTTGTAGTTTAGGTTGATTTGGGAATGGATGTAATTTCTGAAAACTTTTTCAAATATTTGAGAGACAGGAGTATACTATATTAAATCTGAAAGCATTCAAATAACTTTCTAAGATGGAAACTTCTAATCTGAGCCAAACCTAAAAAAAAAAAAGGAAACAACCCTTGCCCTCTCTCTTCCCCCCAACCCTGGCACAAAAATGTTCTGTAATACCTGCCAACATGTAACATCCATTTATCACAGCTGTTTCCCTCTTATTGCTGAGGTTTTGTAGTTAGCTTTCCCTTTGGTCCCCACATTGGAGGTCTTTCAGAATGTAAACATGCTTGTGTTTGGCTTTTTGGAAGCCAGGAGGTTATTTGATCAGGTTTACATGAAGACCAAGCTAAACTTCCCTCAAGATTCCTGTAGTAGCTGATCTACTATAGATAATGAACATATGGTTTTAAGTGAATGATATTAAATGCATCTTATCTGTTCTACTGCACAGAAATTCCAGCAGATGTTTTTGTCATTTAAAGGTAAAATTAACTTCCTGAGTTGTTTCTAAAATTGACATCTGGAAGGAAATTTTTTTGCATTGACAAACCTTCCCCTTAATCACAGGGAGTGTGTCAAGGTTAGTAGGCCTCATGTCTTGGCTGCCTGTCACTTTTCCACACGTCCTTACTTGTCCCTGGGATCTTCCCTGATGGCTTAAAACTGCTTTGTTTCTTCAGTATGTGTGTGTTACATGGAGAAAAGAACCAGCTGCCATATCAGGTTTGTCTGAAATATGTAAGAAATATGGATGAATGGCTGAAACTGAATGCCAGCTTTCAAGTAATTAAACAAATTGAATGGAAGGACAGGTTAACTTCAGTGAAAATGTAAGTTTTAATACGTAAGAAAAGCAATCCCTGTGTATATTTCAGCAAAGTAGAAACATGTATTTTACATGCAGAAGGGCTTACTTATACACAAATACCTGCTCTGCTGGCTGCTTTCATCAAAGAATACAAGGGAAAAAATAACTAAACACTGCAAATGAAGATAAGAATGAGTACTTGGTGGACACTGTCCTCTTCTGGGCATTTGCATCGAAACATCTGCAGGAGTATTTTACACTTAATATTATTCAAGACAGCCTGTTTCACAAAATATTTTTGTATCTGTGGAAAAATCAGAATAGGGAGGGAGTGATATCATGTTTGTCAATTAAAATAAATCCTCCACCCACTCATCCCCTGCATGGGAGCTGAGTAAAACAAGTCAGTGTGAGGCTGTTAGGTACTTGCTAGCGAAACATATTAATAGTTTGCTACTGTGAGGAGTTCAGGCATACAACTAGGTTTTTGCTTGGATGGGCTTTTTGTATTTTAAGGAGCATTTTTTTTGCTTTTGTTCTTTCAGAAAACAGAAGCATCAGCCCTGGTAAATGTATTTCAGTAGCAGTTAAGTATGGAAGTGAACATAGCAAGTAGGGCTATTGAAACTAACAACTTAGCCCCAATAGATATGTTTTTTATTATTTCTTCCTCTTGGCAATGTTTATCAGAAAAGTGGGGTGGAGGAGGCCAGTACAGCCTGTTTACACTCCAAAAAAGATACCGCTTTAGCTGCTTTGAGGGGAGACAAGACCTTCTTGCTTAGGAAGGCAGCACAATCATTTAGACAGAATCAACTAAAATTTGAAACTCAAATAGATGATGCAGTTTGAGTGAGCTGTAGGTAAGTCTTATCCGTTAAGAGTTTTTTCTCATCGGTAGTAGCTTTATGATCCAAACACAAATTTTAGTGTTGCTGTGAACAAAGGGCTTTGACCTATATTTGTGCTCTTCTTCAGGTGAATTGGATTAAAAGTTGAGCTTGTCAGTAGCGGCAAGAAAACTGAAGAAAAATCTGTGCCAGATTTCTGATAAACCTAAGAAATACAGACTGTATCACACAGCCTGAATGTTGGTCTTTAAAGTATATTTGGGGCTTGCTTCAGGATATGCCAGGCTGCTGTTTTCTGTTCTTTAGTGATGCTGCTTTTTCTGTTGTTCCTGAGGGCTGATTTTAATATAGGCAATAACTGTCATAGCCTTTCATTGTCTGTATACAGGTCACTAGTGAAAAAGGACCCCACTGTTTAACCCTGAGATCTGTTCAGATGTAGCGAACATACCTATGTACCTACTCAGAAAGAACTTTTTGTCACAGAGGCACAAGTAAATATCTTAACAGTGCCATTGTGAAAACACTGTTCTGATAACTGATGGAGAAATTCGCTTCCACTGCTCTTATGCAAAAGGAAGGGAATGGTTCATGTTCTGGTTTTGGAGAAATTAAGGTTTCTATGCAGGCAAAACAGTTCAGGTTCTTCAAAGTAGCACTGTTGTTCCCTCTTGGTTTTTAATTTAAAAATCAGATAACTGCTACCTTCAAAAAAACAGTGTGTGGGTTTCTTAGTCATGGTTAGTGATAGAAAATCTGTTTTCTTACTTCTGCTTCCTTTGCTGTTCTTTTCCACAGAACAAGCTTGCCATCTCCGATGTTTTCCAGAAATGACTTCAGTATATGGAGTATCTTAAGAAAATGCATTGGAATGGTAGGTAATCAGAAAGCTATGATAAAACATGTGAAGCGATCATTAATTTGATGCCCAAATGAAAATTTGTTGGGGAGAGGGTTTGTTGTTTTGGGTTTTTTTTTTTTTAATTTGCAGCCTGTGTTTTATCTCCTTTCACAACTCAGGAAGGTAGGACTTGATCAGAGTAAAAGCTTTTTCTCTTTATTTTAACCCCTAAAGTACTTCATAGTAGCAACATATTTTACTTTGTGAAAAAACAAATAACTACTTTGTGCTCTTCTCCCTTCCCTGCTGTGGTGTTACTGGGGAGACAGTGGCCACATGAGAGGTTTGCTGGTTGGCAGATAATCCGCTTCCACCTACGGGTGAATTGAGAGGAGTTTTTCTTTCTGTTGGATCCTGCAGTAGGCTGAAAGTACTGACTGCTGCTAAACCTCTGTCAGCGTGGAACAGTAGAATACAGAAGGGAGTGTGTGTGTTTAGTCAGTGTTCCTTGCTCCTCCTCCCCTTGCTCTTGCTAGAAACAGCACCAAGCAGTGAGAAGTGGAAATGCCAGGGGATGCCCCCTGTATCAGCAGCTCCAAGTCTCCCAAGTAGTTCTGAAGCATTGAAGGCTTCTCACAGTGGCTTTAGTGAAAAAGTTTTAGAACCTTGAAATACAGAGAGCGGATTTGAAAGCCTCTCTTGATAAGGTGCATGCAGGAAAAAAAAAAATCCATGAAGGTCTGAATTCTGCTTTGCAGAAGTTGCTGCACAGAAGTTGCAGGTTGGGAGGTGGCGCAGTGGAACTCGGAGCGGTTGTACTGAGTTGTCTGTCAGAGCTGTTAGTGCCAGATGCTGCTGCTATGGTTAAAAACGATGCTGTTCACTGCGCACATTGCCAGTGGTCGTATTACATGTTCTTTTAATTTGCTACCACAGGCAGCTTAAAACATTGCTTTGTTATGCATTCAGAGGGCATGCTTTATAAAAATGGGGAAGAGAATAAATAGCATCAAAACTGTAGGACTTCTTATATATTTTTATTCCTGTTACAAAAATCCCTTTTTTTCTTCAAGATCCGGAATCCTTGTTTTTACTCCTGTGCCACTGTTTTTCTCTGTCCTTTTTCATCCTCTTTCTCCCATCTGCCACCAAAAACGATAGTATGTTTAAGTAATTAGATGGCCTATATGTATTTTGAGACTACTGAATGTTTAAAAGGGTCCCTAATACTTCATTGTTTCATCTCACCATCTTAATGCATTTGTTGATAAGAAGTTTGTTTGTTTGATGTTTGGTTTTCTTTTTGTTTTAAAAGTATCTGTAACATCAAGACAGATGGGCTTATCAAGCTCATCAGGAATGTACAGGGTTTTTTCCTTTAAGCATTAGCAGAGCCAGGTCAAGCACATTGCATTAGCACTAAGAGCTTCATTTATTTTTGTAATAAGCCAATTACACTTGGGTTTACTGCAGGTCAGTGTATCCAATCATTTGGTTTGTAACACCAATTTCATTTGTGCATCAGGAGCTGTCGAAGATCACAATGCCAGTTATATTCAATGAGCCGCTGAGCTTTCTACAGCGACTTACAGAGTATATGGAGCATACATACCTCATCCACAAAGCCAGCTCGCTTTCCAGCACAACTGAGCGAATGCAGGTACTTTGGGTGGGGTAATTTGTGCTACTTCTTAATGAATGCATTGGGACTTTTTTCTTCATATTCTCATTATAGGAGGAGCTCCTGTAATTTGCTGTGTCAGATTCTCTTACTCATTAACCAATTTTGCTTACCTAGGAAAATGTTTTGCTTTTCCTAAGGTGTACTTTTTTTGCCTTTTGATGAAAAACTGTTTATTCCCCTGCCTTGCAAACAGAACTTTGCTAAGCTATTTCTGAAGAATCAATCTGTAATAGCGTGACTGCTGTTGATACTTGATAAAGACCAAAACCCAGGAGATTAACTGCGTAGTTTTACTCTTTTGAATAGTGTGTTGCTGCATTTGCTGTGTCCGCTGTAGCCTCGCAGTGGGAGCGTACAGGGAAGCCGTTCAACCCGTTGCTTGGAGAGACATATGAATTGATCAGGTAACAAACAGAAGCTGCATTAGAGTGGAGAGTGGTGTTTGGTGTAACTCGTGTTTCAGTAGACTTACCATGGCTTACAGACTGCTCTTTGCCTTGTGAGATTCCACCCATTCTCCTCGCAGCTGCTGGAGGTGCTTGCAATGTGTGTTGGTGTTCAGCAGTGCACCTTCCAGTGCAAGGAAACAACTTTTCAACTCGGAGCAGGCAAATGAAATTTGCCAGGTTTAAAAGCAGGTTTTATTTACAAAAATTATTTTTATTTTTTTCTGAGATTTTCTGAATGAAAAGATGCATGGTACGTAAGGGAAGTGTTAGAATTGTAGTATTTGTTACATGAGTGTCCAGAATATGAACAGGCAATGTTAGTCTCTTAGTGGGCAGCTGTACTTGGAGTGAATTTATCTCTTAGTTGAAGTTTTTGCCTGTTCTTATGCAAAAGTTTAAATAAGAGGTCACTCTCAAAAATAAACATATCATCTGGTCAGATTTGGTAGTTCTAGTTACCTTTTTACACTATGTCCTCAGTTATTTGGAATGAGGGTGTTCTGTGTATTAGTTGATCTGTCCCTTTTGTATTATCCTAGGATTTAAGCAACTCTTGCACTGAGTACAGCAACTGTGCATGGGTCCAACTGTCTGTTTCACCTTGGGGAAAAGAACTGCAACTTTACACTTGATACATAGATGCATGCTATTGGTAATCTTTATTTTGCAGAGATGATCTTGGATTTAGACTTCTCTCGGAGCAAGTTAGCCATCATCCACCAATCAGTGCTTTCCATGCTGAAGGTTTAAACAATGATTTCGTGTTTCATGGATCAATTTATCCTAAACTCAAATTCTGGGGCAAGAGTGTGGAAGCAGAACCAAAAGGCACAATGACTTTGGAGCTTCTTGAGTAAGTTGATAAGTAATAATTGCATAGGCACAATGGCCACATCTGTAATGATTAGTGTGTATTAGAGTCTTGTGGCTTAGGAATGGATGTGTTGAATGCCCACATCCTAATGTTCGGTGGCAGATCACTTTGTGGGGAGGAGGGGGTGATTTATTTAAAGGGGACAGCCATCATTTCTTTTAATATACTGCGTACCGATAGTAGCAGTAGTTGGGGCTTGTGTCTGTATGTTCTGCAGGTGCCTGGAGGTTGGTCCTACTAAGACCAGCATACTTGAGCCCTGTTGCCTTTCCTCATGTCATTCAGTGCTAACAGCAACTGCACTGAAGTGGTTATTTTAAGGAATTTATAAAATCAGTAGCAATAGGTTAATACACTCCTTGGGTCTCCTGACTTTTTGCCATGTCCATTTCAAGACTTGGTGCAATTCACAGATGGTCGTTTGTTGCAGGAGTGGCATCCAGTACAAAGACACAGTATTTTAATTTTTATTCCCCTTCCTTAGACACAATGAAGCCTACACATGGACAAATCCTACGTGCTGTGTACATAACATTATTGTGGGCAAACTTTGGATTGAGCAGTATGGAAACGTGGAAATAACTAACCATAAGTAAGTTAAGAGTGAGTGCTTTCACTTGTTGCAAGTTTGAAGAGGAAAAGCTTTTGCAAGTAATTAGTGCCTTCCTGTTCTGCCTTTAGAACTGGTGAGAAGTGTGTACTGAGCTTCAAGCCCTGTGGCCTCTTTGGGAAGGAGTTGCACAAGGTTGAAGGCTACATTCAGGACAAAAGGTAAGAACTTCATTCCTCGTAGGAGCCAGGTGGCTGCTCTGTGTTTCGGGTGGGAGCTGTAGAAGGGAATGCTTTTAACATCATCTGTCAAGGGCACTGACCTGCAACAGCAAGGTTATGAATTGTGCAACATCAATGATGGGGTTTGAAGAGTTGTTCTCAAAAGTTCTTCTTTCAAATGTTTTTGCCTGAAATGATGAAATAAATCTCTTGGCTCCTTTGTAAACTTGGTCCTTTTTTTGACAGTAAAAAGAAACTCTGTGCACTGTATGGGAAGTGGACTGAGTGTTTGTACAGTGTTGACCCTGCTGTATTTGAAGCTTACAAAAAAAATGACAAGAAAAATGCAGAAGAGAAGAAAAGCGGTAAACAGGTATTAATCACATAAAGAGGTGTATCTCAAAAGCATAAGACAGCTAAATATTTTAGTGTCATTTAAGAGCAGTAAGGATTCTTCTCACTTATTCTCTCTTCCCTAGTAGGATACAAACTGATTGGATGAGTACCAGCATTAAGGGATAAAATTGTTTCTGTCAAGGATTTGTATTTGAACTTGCCAAAACTTGGAGTGATCTAAACACTGGCTGGTTCATTACCTGCCTCTTCCTCCCAAGTCACATGGAGGAAATAGTATACCCATTAGTTGGACCACGATTCTGATCATATATGATAACATTTATGTTCTAATAGGAGGACTTGGACTCATGGAGGCAGGATAGAGTAGTTTTTCATCTTGATAGAAGACCATATTTTCCAGTTTTTACAAGGAATTTTTGTATTGCTTTCTATTAAACTTTCACAACCCTGGAAATGTTTGCTTCCACAATTGCCTTTTTTTTTTCCCTTCTCTTCTGAAAAAAAAAAATCTTATTCTTAATTCTTCCAGATTTCTGGTCAGCAGCATGCTTTTTGTTTAAAGTAAATGGTGATGGTGTCAAAATACAGCTTGATGAAGAACAATCACTCACATAGTAGCTTAAAACAGGGATTGTTCTCCTTTGGTGACTGAAGCCAGATTTTTTTTTTGGTTGGTTTGGGTGTTTGTAGTTTTTATACTTAAGAAAAAAAGCAGCAGAAGTCTGAAAGCAGTTGTTCCTGTCCAGGTTCAGGTTGTTGCTGTGTCTTGGCTTACTCCAGTGCTTCTCATCAGGAGAGCACTAAAGCACTGGGGATTACTGCTGATCTTCAGGTGTGATGCTGTGAACTCTAGGGAGAAGGAGCAGAGAAAAACACACCCTGTGTTTTTGTTCAGCTACCACTTTGCGTTTTCCAGCAATGCTTAAGATGATCCTTGCTTTTCACTTCAAAATTAAGCATCCTATTACAGAAAGCTCAAGCTGCAATGTTGCTGTGACTCTAGAAAAGCCTGCTTTTTCTGCTTAATCAACAGAACTGTTTCTGTGTAGAAAACGGAAAGCTTTGTAATGCACGCTATGAATCAGGTGGTCTTTGTGGAATATGTATTCCCACTGCCCCCTTGTGTTTGAGGAGTTGATTTTTTTTTTATGGTTTTTAAGCATATAGGTGAGCCAAGTCTCACATATAATGTCTGGATGTGGTTTGTCCCTTCATGGTAGTGAAGGATTCATTCAGGCAGGAAAGCATATGGCCTTTCACATTTCTCCTAATTAGAATTTTCAGATTTATTTACTTGTTTTCCATATATTCCTTCGTGCTGTGTTGCTGCTAATGAAGAATAACTTCTGTCTCCCTTTAGGGGACCTGCTTGGATGAGAGTTCTTTTGCAAATAGCCCCACTTCTTTTCCCTGAATTTCTTTGATTTTTATAGGGATAAAACTTCAGGCAAAAGAATTCTGCAGGGAGCAAGACAAGCTTGAATGTGTGCAAAGGTGATATTTTACCAGCATCAGAAGAGTTATAGTAGACCTGGGGTTAGACCAGGATGATTCTGCTCTAAACAAACTGGGGCCTTTTTTTAATCAACATGAAGCATTTTGTGCAGAATTTTCAGTGCAAATATGTGAAAGAACAGAATGTGAGGCAACAGCAGCTGCCCTCACACGTACCTTGGTTACAGACACCAGGGCTTTTGCTTTGGCGAAGCCTGTTACTGCCCTCGTTGCAACATACCGCGAGGCTGAGTAGCACCAAGTGTAAAATATGCATCACTGTGGCAAAGGCACATGAAAATCCTTTTTTTTTTTACCTAGTTCTTGTAATTCTTATGACATTTTTAAGGTTGTGTATTGTTGGCACAAGTTGCAGTGCACATTGTAGCCTTTCTATAAAAGTTGGTTTGGACTTTGACAGTCCGGTATTGAAGTGTCTTTGATGTAAGAGTATCTTTCTGGCTTGTTCTGCTTCGAATCCCTGTTTTCTGAAAGACTGATCAGTGTCCCTTACAAGGCAGAATGGCGGGTTGCCAGCAACCTTCAGGTGTAGTCAGCTGAAAGTCCTCTTTATCTTCCCAACAGCTGAGGGACTGAACCTGGTCTCCACATTGTTCTGGTTACTTTGTAACCTGTTTATTATTAAAAGCACTATACCCAAGTACTCCACGGTGAAACAAAACTGTTAATACTTCCTGATTTTCTTGGAGATGTAACATATGAATCATGTCAGAGGACAACTGAGTCCGGTTTGGGTGCTGGATTTTTATTTATTTATTTTTTTTTGCACTAGAACATCAATCTGTATTATCTGATGCAACCATCAGAGAGCAAAGCCTATTAGCAGCAGGATTAAAGCTGTTGGCATATAGCCAAAATATTTAAAGCATTAGTTGCCTCTAAGTTTGGCTTTACTCCCCAGTGATCTCTGAAACGCGCTACTGGTTTTAGCTGTGATGGGGACACCAAGTTTTCCTGGGAGGGCCGGATTCAATGTCCAGCTGGCTTCGTTCAGTATCATAACACACGCCTGTGTGTGGAATTAATGTCGGCAGCATTGGGCTCCAGCTGCTTTAAAACTGTGCGTAAGAAGGGTGATGGTTTAGAACTAGTTCAGGTCACATCTACTCTGTGACCACCAGTTATTCTCTACTGCCCTGGTAACCCCGGGTGGAGTTTTTTTCTTTTCTGGGGAAACAATTTCGTGGTGGCTGCAGCTCCCTCAGGCTGTATATGTCAGCCTTTGTAAGATACCTTTGCCAGAAGAAGTAGCTTATCTAGGATATTAATTTAATGTTTGCAGTTTCCCGTTTCAGGAGTGCAGTGGTCAATGGAAAGGAAGGTTCCTCTGAGCAAAGAGCGTTAGTGTAGAGCTTTCTGTTGTGTGCAAACAGAAGACAGCATTTGCATTATGTACTGGCATTTCTTTGTGGAAAGAAGAGGAATGTGACTTCTGTTTTTTAATGAAGCAGTAACAGACTCAAATATTAGGCATGGAAGTGCTTGCATTTGAGGAAACAGGACATCTCTGTGGTGGAAAAATGGATATTTCTTAACACTTGAACATCCAGATTATATCTATGAAGATGCTGATGCGAGAAACTGTTGGTATTCTTCCATTAAGAGGGAACTGAGAGTCTGTATGCTATGTTAATGCTGTTATCTTCCTTGACTAGAAAAGTTTCTTTGCCGAAATTATTTACTTTTGGTTAAAGAAATAATTTTATGTAAGTTCCGGTGTTGGAATGAATGGCTATAAATGGTTTATGACTCCAAACAACTTCTCTTTGCTACTTTTAGGTGGGCAATACTGAGGAACCAGACGAAATGCCATTGCCAGATTCTGAGGGTGTGTATGTTATTCCTGGAAGTATCTTACTATGGAAGATAACTCCAAGACCTCCAAATTCAGCACAGGTCAGCTATGCTTCTGCTTATTGAAACTGTTTGTTATAGTGTTATTCTGTATGTTCAGTACAAAGCAAATCTATTTGTTTTCTTTTTATTAATGAGTCTGGATTTGACTTTACTGCAACAAACTTTCCCACTACAATTGTAACTCTAGAACGTGGGGTTGACAGGCATGACTAGAATTAGTGGAATTTCTCTGCAAAATGGGATGTTTCGTGTAGCTAGCAGTATGGGGGCTTTCCCCATCTCTTTTTTCCCCCCTACTTCTGAGGCACCTACCTTGGGAGAAATCTCTTCTGAATGGGCTTTTTTTGAAGACAGACACTTCCTAGGAGACCCTCGCGAAGTCTGTGTAGCGTGAGTTGGTGTGTGAAAGGCTGTGGAGCTGGAGAGCCAGTGGGCAGAACATAAGGGGATGTGTGTAACTGGAAAGAAAAAGAATTGGAACAAGAAAAGGTGCCCTTGGTGGGTTAATCAAGAGGGAAATCTCTCTACTGAGGGAAAATACCAGTAGGACTGGAAAAAGAAGATAAGAGAGAAGTAGTGCACTAAGTAATTGGATGCTGGCCTCCTTAAACAGAAACAGTAAGGATCACCTACACTCTGCCTGACAGTGCAGTTTGGCTGGTATCCTGAGTATTCCTTCACCGGTTAAATAATAAAAAAATGCACTTGGGAGCAGCAGCTTTCTTGTGTATTTAAGACTTGCAGCTACAGACATTGTAAAGTCACCTTTTGTCTCTGAATTTCAGATGTACAATTTTACTAGCTTTGCTATGGCTTTGAATGAGTTGGACAAGGAAATGGAGAGTGTCATCCCCAAAACTGACTGCCGGCTACGACCAGATATCAGAGCCATGGAAAATGGAGAAATAGGTAACTGCAGCTATTGGCAAAGATGTTTTTATTTTTTGTTAAAACTGAAGGACTGGAAAAAAGGTAAAGGCCATGTTTAAGTTGTTAGATAAACTGCTAGAGTAAGTAGCTACCCATAAAGACACATTCCTCCCTGTTGCAAGACAGCAAGTAATGCATGCAGCCTTCTGCAGGTTCTGATATGCTTCTAGTGAAATGTGTGTCACCCTCCTCTACTGGGGCTCATTGGGATCAAGTTAATTTTCTTCATAGCAGCCCATATAGGGCACCGTGACTTAGATTGCTGACCCAAAGCAGCACTGATAGCACATCAATATTTTAGCTATTGCTGAACAGCATCTGCACAGCGTTAAGGCCTCATGTGTTTCTGGGGTTGGTAAGAGGTTGGGAGTGGACACAGCCAGGACAGCTGATCCAAGAGATATTCCATATAGCCATCCCACATAACATCATGTTTGGCAATAAATTATGTGCATTGAGGGGAAGTAGCTGTTGCTTGGAGACTGGCCCATACAGGTCTTCTGGTGGAAGGTAGCAGGTGATTGTCCTCGCATCACTTTTTCCTCCTTTTTATTCTTTCCCCTCACTTATTAAACTGTCTTTACCTCAACCTATGATGTTTTCTTGCTTTTGCCATTTGATTCTCTCCCTTAACCCACTGAGGTGGATGAGAGTGAACAAGTGGCTTGTGGGTGCTTAGTTGCTGGCCAGGAACCCACCATGCCACCTGCTTGCCTTATGTTCTTCCATATAAATAAGATGTAAACTTCACGATGCTGTGCTTTTTATTTAGCTTTAGGTCCTCTGCTGTGCTCCATAGTCAGGCCCTGTAACTAGAAACTAGTCTGAGACAATCTCTGAGCATTGAAATGAAGTATTTCTGAACTTTCCAGTTTTCTGTTTCCATCCACCTGATGCAGGAGTATTTAGAAGTGCCCATTCTGAGAACGCAGTCTAAACTGTTTAAGTGAAACTGCAATGCCAAAGAACATATTTGATGCAGAATTACTCTTCACTGGGAGTTGAGCACTTTTGTTGCCCTAGAATAGTGAATTAGAAACACATAGTGAGACTTTCAGTGGAAAGAAAGTGTACTTTTTAGAAACCTCAGACATTGTTGCTGTAGATGCCATAGAGTGAAAATACTTTGATATGGTGTGGAACAGCCCTCCCCTGGCCCTCTTTTGCTCCTTTTTCTTTGGCATTTTGCATATTAGAGCAGGATGGCCAGCTTGGTAGACTAAAAGCATGGGGGCTCTTGCTTTCTCTGGATTGCAAAGTGATTGGGGTAAGTAATGAAACCTGATTCAGTTTCACCTGTGCAATAGGGCAATGCCTGTGACCACTTCTGATAAATAGTCTGAGATCTAGGTACGAAAAACAGTGGCATGGGCATGATATAGTGCAGTTGTACTTGTGTGTTTGGTTGACTTTTTCTCTCAGAAACTGATTCTTTGAGGTTTTTAGAAAAGCAGATCAGTGAATCCCCACAACCAGTCTCTCTTGCCTGCACAAGATTCTTCTGTGGCCAGCAGGATGGACATACTTGGTTCAGAGCATCCCCAGTTATTTGTCTGTCTGTACTTGAAGTACAAATAGCGATGGTATTAGCAACAGACCATACTCCTTAACTATACTAACAGCATAAAGTTTGTCTAGACTGGTAACATGCAGTGTGATAGTAGATGGCAAGGTAACTGGGAATGGCCAGTAGTCTTCCAAAAATAATTCTCTCAACTACTTCTTATCAAGATATTTATGAAATGCTTTTTTAGGATTCAGGTATGGAAGAGATTGCCCTTCACCTAATCTGCTTCTTAGTCTGATGTACTCATCACACTTTCTGACCATTCTTTCTGCCAAATAGAAGCAACTGTTCTGCTTGTTTAGGACCATAACTCCTGCTACCTTAGTGCATTAACAAAAAAAATGAAGGGATGAAGCAGAGAGACAACTCTGTCTTGTTTGGAAATTGATATTGCAAACCCCTGTTGATGAGGAACTAGACACTAGTAACAACTTACCCAAACCTTAGCAAGAAGCAGGTGGCCAGACTCCTGCAATAAATCCAGCATATCTTAATCAGTTTCTCCACTGAAATAAATTCTAGGTATGCCACCTTGCCTAGCTCACATTTGCTGTCATTTAAACATGTTTTCAGACCCTTTGGCCCTTGGATAAATACGTATTTAGCAGTCTTAAAGACTGGAATTCCATTGGCTGGTCTAGTGCCACAGCTGGCCTGGCTTACACTAAGCCAGAAGCTGTTCTTTGTCATGTAGAATGCTTTTTGAAATGGACAATGTTTATTACTTCCTTTATTTATTTGCTGGGTCAGGTGCAGTGATCCCCCTGTCTTATATTACATTTTAACATCTTCTGTATTTTTGTGTATTTTTATTCCTTCAAGACCTAGCTAGTGAAGAGAAGAAGAGGCTAGAAGAAAAACAACGGACTGCCCGCAAAAATCGTTCGAAGTCAGAGGAAGACTGGAAGACGAGGTTGGTGTGCTTGCCTCTCTCTGTGTGTGTGTGTGTGTGTAGTTACAGGTTTTGAACATTCAGGTTAACTGCCAGTCCACGCCAGTGGTGTGTGGAGATGTCAGCGTGAAGAGCTGACATCGTCCAGTGTGGCAGTGCCACGTTCTTTGCAGACGTGGTCTCTGCAGGCTCTGGTGCTCCCGGAGGGAAGCGTCAGCCTTGGTCTTGATTCCTTCCCTCTCACTGCTTGCACACCTATATTCAAATCCAAGCTGTGTTGGCTTTTCTGAGCACCTCTTGCTTCTGGTACAAAAAAGATGTTGCCACTCAGAGCTGCTTGTAAAGGACTCTTGTTGCTGATTACTTTATAATTGCCTCAAATTTGCGTGCTTGGCCAAAGAGAGGAGGAAGCGCTTCCTCTGGTGAACTCAATAGCTTATCGCATCTGATGGATCAGATGAGTTGCTGTGTGCTGGCAACACTGTAATGCCCGCTGCATACAGCTTTTCTCAAAGTTGTTGAAATGACTTTATCATCCAGTTATACAAGTCATTTTCTCCTTTCTGAGAGGGTGACTGACTACAAAAATTAGGAGAGCTAAGGGAAAAGTTAGCTTACAGGGATCTGCCAGGATATGTGTGTGTGTGTGTGTGAGAGTGAGTGAGTGGTTGGTTGGTTTTTTTTTAACTATAAAATGAGAGGGGTCAGATGGGAGCTTGTAGAAACTGTGAAAACATGACCAAATCAATCTAGTTTAACCAGACAAGGTCTATTTAAAAGTATAGCAATAAATAGGCAGTCTCATCACAGAATAAAATAAAATAGTAGGTCTAAACTCTCTGAAAGTAAGCAAGCTTCATCTCTTTTCTATTAACTAGTTACTAATACACCCAGACTCTGTGGATTAAATACCTTTAAAATGTCTGTTTGTAACTATAAATCACTTTTTTCTTTTTTTCAAATGAAGTCACCCATCATCCCAGAGTCACAGGTTTGGACATGTCTGCCTTTGTCTTTTTCCTGTGCCTGCTCTCCTGAAGTGTTTGGGTTTGTTTGCCCTGAGACTGGTGGAAAATAACATCTTTGTTTTGCTTCCAAGTAAACCTGTTAAGTGGTGGGCAGCCTTGCAGCTCCCTCTTACTTTCCTGAATTCAGAGCGGTTCTAGCTGTCACCGACTGTTTTCAAAGCAAGGGATAATTATACTGTGTTCTTCCTGCTGCCTGAGGTAGCTTAAGGGATAATGAGGTTGGTATTGGAAACTGGGGAATTCCCAGGGGCAACTCAGGGGTGTTGGGGTGTATAGTTAGTGCAGCCACCGTTCAGAAGGTTCTTCAGTTGCACTTGCCTGGGATGTCCTTGAAGAACTCTGTTTTCCAGGATGTTTCTGAAGTTTTGGCAGAAAAGTCCTAGTGTCTGATCTCTTTAGTAGGAATGCCAAGTGTGACTGCTTCCAAAGGAGGAACATAAAGTATGGAGGAAGAGTTGTGCTTTGGGGGGAAAAAAAAGCATACTGTGAAGGGAAACTCTCCCTACCTGTTCCTAGAAGGTCAAGTGTACATCTTAATCTGTATGTCTGTGAACTGCTGCAATTTCCTTGCCACAGAAAAGCAGGCTTCTTACTTTGTATTGTAGAGTTCCTCCCTCCTAAGGCAGTTCTCCAAAGTGCCTCGTGATTATTTTTAAATATTTTGAATCCACTTTAGAAGTGGGATCTTGGTCTTTCTGAAGAAGTGATTCATGTTGAACACTTGATGTTTTAGAGACTAATGGGTAGTCTTAACTCCTGAGTAAAAGACGAGTTACATTCTAAAACACAGCAGTGTTCTGTTGCTTTTGATAAAAATCAGTCCCTTCCCCTGTCACTTACCTGGTGAGGTTACCCCATAGCTTTGGGTCTTCTGTGTTTATCAAACTTAGTTCTTCCCATCACCTTTCCCCTTCCTTTTGAAGTAGGTGGAAGAGCAGCATGTTGTTCCGCCCAGTACAAGTGTTGAAGACACCCTAGTGCGTATTGTGTGGTAGAATTCCTTAAAGTGAGAGATGAGGTGGCAGCGCTGATAGCCCTGCCGCTCAGCAAATGCTGGCTCTGTGCTCTGGGATGAGCTGCTGTTACCTGTGAACCAGGAGGTGAAGCAGACGATGGATGCATCCTGTGCAGAGGTGATGCAGCAGTGAACCTTGTCCAGTACCCGGGGTGAAGGACTTGAGTTCACTTAACCAGGACAGCAGGAGAACCACTGAGGTGTTCAACTTGTTCAGTTTACCATGTGAAGGCAGTACAAGGGATTTCCTCAGATACGCATCTCAAATCTTTGGAGTCAAGCAAGACTTGCCTATGAGCTGCCCTGCTTTGTAACGTGACACTGCAGTGCTGGTGGCCTTTATGCTCTTGCTTTTTGAAGAGGTCAAGTCATATTTGGTCTGGATGAGCTTTAATTTCTGTTCTGAAAACTCGTGGTACCCTAGAAGGGAAGAGCAGAGTTCAAATGGGCTGCCTCGCACACGCATGATGTGCTTGAGTGTTTGCTGCAGTGAGGCATATAAAGCAAGACCTGACTTTTGTGAGGAGGTGAAAAGAAGCTGTGGAGCATATTAACCACAGAAACAGCTTCTAGCGAGCTGACTTGTGCCATAAACATGGCGTGGCAAAATACAAGAAGTTAAAATGTTAGAGCTCTGGTACTGTGTGCGCTATTGAGGCGGAAGATTGAGCAACTGGGCCCAAACAAAGTGGCGTTCAGTAAGGGGCTGCAGGATTGCCAGAAATGGGTGCGAGAGAGGAGGATGTAGGACAAACTTCTGTGCCATGGAGCCTTGACAGGCTTCTACTCGTCACTGGGGGATACTTGCCAGTAGTATGGCCTTGTAAGTGCACCTTGTTTTGTGGATAGACAGCCCCCACCACCACAGGGTCATACGTGTGTTTAGGTGCGATCTGTGGGTCTGTACACGGTGCCTGCAGATCAGGAAGGAAGGAAAGAAGATGCTAAACTTCAATGTTTCTAGCAACAACCAGCTTAGCAAAAGCTTGCAAGTAACTTCATGCAGATGCAATCAGCTTTCTGGGCATTTAGGTTAGCACCTCAGTGCCAACAGTGGCAATGCTACACATTTAAGTTGCAATAAGCCAGGACTTCTCCTGCAGCCTGTGGATTATATTACATTTGCACCGAGGGCAGTAGGCACGCTTGTTCCAAGTGAAGTGCATTGCAAAACACAAAGGCTTTAAAACAAAGGGAAATCCCAGGGAAATAATGTTTTTCTGTTTTCAGGACTGCAGTGCTTGTGGTGTTGACATGTCTTGCACAAGTTGTTACTGCTCATGCATGCCAAAATGATTGTTCACAACTGCTTTGAAGTAAAACTGTACCTGTCTTTTTTTATGTGATAGTCTTGACTGCTTCAAGTGACACAATGTCAGTAATTTCACTTAGGAGACATTTAAGTGGTGTGGCAAAGGACGAGATCTAGCCATTGAAGATGACTTTATATTAATTTATGAGCTTAAATCCAAGAGGGCTCCTGCAATCACAGTAATTACTTTGAAGAATAAACTGCTGAAGATGCAGCAAAGCAGTTCTGAACTTCTATACAAGTGTGTGTTAATAGCTTCACTAACATGCTGTGTGTTTCCTTGCAGATGGTTCCACCAAGGCCCCAATCCCTATACTGGTATGCAGGACTGGCTTTATTCTGGCAACTACTGGGACAGAAACTACTTTAACTTGCCTGATATTTATTAAAACACAATAAGGAGCCTGTGACTGATACAAATAAGTCTTAATCTGTTGTAATGTTTTCCCTTGTTTTACTTATCTCCTGAGAAAACTGACATGTTATCGAACAGAATATTCAGCATCTCCACAGTAAATCTGGTGGTACATGATCTGCAGTCCCATAGATAGGGGAATAATTTTTCTGGCTGATGGTGGGTCCTGTGTGGACAAAATAAGTTGCCATGGTTTTGAGCTGCCCTGTTTGCAGAATACACCTATATTAGGTCGTGGTGTATGAGGAATAGAACACCTTTGGCTGTTCTGTGTATACTTTCTTTTGTAGATAACATTGGCACAAGTAAAACTGGTTTTATTTATTGTGACATGGGAATGTTTAAAAGCACACACAGTAATTGCAATATTCTGTTCTTAAATGAAGAAGGGTGTGTCACTTTTGTAAAGATGTAATTTTTCATAAAGTGACTTTTCTTTTACTAAAGTAACTCCCTTGAATCCTGAGTTCTGGTCAGAGATTCTGGAAGAGACTTCCCATCTCTGGAGCATTAATGCAGTTGTTTAAGCTGATAACATTACTCCGAGGTATTTATTCAATGTTTTGTGCAGCGTGTTTTAGATTTTGCTCTCCTGTTTTTCTGCCAACCTTATGGTTTAAGGAATTAAGAGCCATTTAAATATCTATGGATTTCATCTGAACTACACACTAGTGACAGGTTTTAAAAGAATCTGTTTCATGCACTAGAAGTTCTGGGGCACAGCACCACTGCAAAAAGGCAAGAACCTCACCAGTCCAGGACCCAGTGGAACACGGTGTGGGGGGACAGGACCTGTGTCTGTTCTGTGGGAGGAGGAAGTCTTGTGCATTTCAGAGGTAGTTCAGCACCTCAGGGAGGCCTCCTGTGCACAGCTGCTTTACCCCTTTTCAGTGGGGTGCATTCAATCTTAAAGGAGTGTAAGTTTATATTGAACTGTGTACAGAGCTTCTAGAGGGCAAGCTGCTCTTTGTACAATATTTTAACTGCTGTCTGGAGGTTAGTGTTAATTGAAATAATTTAATTGCTACTTAAATAAAGGCTTCAAAACTTCTTGCATCTACTCTGAAGTGAGTGGTGGTTGACAGCACTGACCCCTTCCGAGCAAGCCAGCCCCAAAAGCTGCTGCAGTGATAGGTGGCGCTTCCCTGTGCCTCTGGGACCTCTCTTCCCCTCAGCAGAAACAATCTGGGTCAGGGGTGGCTGGGGAACTGAGAGCTCTCTCCTTGAACACACAGTGAGGCTGCAGCTCCAGCCTGGAGGGTGGACTGCTGAAACTGAGTAAGGCAATAAGTTGCTTTCTATTTTTATTCTGTGTGTTACTACAGTTACCCAGGTGGTGATGCTGAGGCATATTTGCATAGATAAGGGAAAGCCTTTTCCTTGGCAGTCCTTCATGTGAGCACCCAGTTCTCTCAGTGAGCTGCAGATGCAGAAATTGAACACCTGCACCATCTCTTGGAAGCCCCACCTCTCCACCTGAGCCTCTGCTCTGGCCAGCATTTCTTCAAGTCTGTCTTAAGTTCTGTGCAAGTGGGATTCTGAGATCTGTAGAAACAGTCCAGCTGATGGATCAGGGCTTCAGCAGGTGGCACAGCATTGCATACTTGGTGCTGGGGGAAAAACAAAGTATTTAGTTCCTGTCTGCCCAGCCAGGTTCAAGAGGAGGAAACCTCTATACAACATCATGAGTGATGTCTGTTTTATAAGAACAGATTATTTTTTTTCTAGACCTGTACTTCAAGAGTCTGGCATATGTAAGTGGCCATACCTGTAGCTGTGAAACCTCTAAAGCAACATAAAGGTACTTTTTCTTAACTCCTTCTTCAAAGCATAACCTCAGCTGTCCTCCTTGATAAACCTGTAGTCTGAATGAACTGACCATGTGTGAGAATAACTCCTTCCTCTCCTTGAAAGTATGACTGTCCTCTTGCTCCTGATATTGATGTGCAGTTCTTTCCTAGAGTACAACCCCAGCAGTACAGACTACACCTGGCTACGCTGACAAGCTTGGGCTGTGTATGTAATCTCTGTGCAGCTGGGGCTTACGTGTACACCATGTTAGTACAGTGAAGGAGCTGGGCTGCTCTTCAGTGAAACAGCTGCAGCAGATGTTTCCATGGTCATAATTCACACAAAGTTAACACTCAGGATGGTGTGTGGTGGTGGGAAAACAAAGTACAAGGGAATGCAATTCTAATTGTAGGCTGATTTTTTTTGAACGTTTGCCTTATTTATTACGGTGTGAACTCCATTCTTCCTGATCTTTGCCTGAAATTCAAACAGCCTCTTGTCTCAACCTGTTTAAAAAAAATAACATGAACTCAGTAGAAAGTGTGCAGCAAGAATTGCATTAATTGCTGCCTAAATGCATTCAAAGGTGAGGGTGTTTTGCCACATTCTGAATATTACATTATGTTAAAAGTTCAAGTTGCAGGCATGAAGATGTATATAAATGCAAGATTAAAAACTTGGTTAGACTAAAACCAGAGCAAGACTAGTACTACTAACTGCAAAGTTTAACAAGCAGAGGAGCATTGGGTCTGTTATGTATGACAGGTAGTTTAACCACTCAAACCTTGCTCTATTTTGAAAAGGGTTAAATTAAGCTTTTAGTAGTAAAATCCAAACACAAGCGTATCCCTCTGCAAGACCCATGCAAGAAGACATCTTCCTTCTTCAGGACTGTGCTCAGGGAACGGGGCCTGATGTAATTTACGGTAATTACCCTGCGGGACTGTAACTTCCTGCAAGAGCATTGATACCTGCGCGCTTGTCGCCATCTGGTGAGCCTTTCTTTGCAGACATCACATCATCCAGGGGGATGGCAACAAAGAAAACACTGGGGGTGCATGGCATAGCTGCAGTTTCCTCTGCCAGATCTGGTTCCTCGTCAGCTGGCCAGGCAACAGGGACTGGGACTACAGTGAGTCTCTTCCTAGCACTTGCATCTTGCGGTGTCAAGATAGCGTGGTGAGGAAGAGGTTTGCAGTCCTGGGTGTTGTGAATATGGGAGCCCACTAAAATGAAAGGTGGAGCATTTTCCCTCTTGCATGCTTCTTGCATCACGTAAATTGGAGGAGAAACACCAGCTCCAGCATGAGGAAGGGAGTGTGGCGATTTTTGGCTCAAGTCAGTTAGGCAGTAAAGGGTCCACACATGGCAATGTGGTGGTAGCTGTCCTGCTTCGCTTGATGCCATGGCTACAAAGATAAAAACAGGAGTGCTGGTATCAGGAGCAGTGAATTCCAGTCATACTGTAAATCCTTATGTCTAAACCAAACATACCTACACTTGGTGAAAGCATGCTGGAGAAGAGCTGGGATGGCAGGCACTGGTTGGTATGTGGCTGACAAACATATGCAGCTTAGAAAAAGTAAAACTGTTTATGGTCAGAGCAGAGGCTCCTCTGGGTAAATGCTTGTCTGATATTTCTGAAACTGAAGTTTGTCAAACTCCCCTAGAAGTTTAGCTTTCTGGTTTCTTTTAAAGAGCCAGTATTAACTTACAAATCTGCCTAAGCTCAGCTCTCTGCTACAGGATGCTTTTCTCACAGCTGTCCTACTTGTGGGGCCTGGGATTCTGCAATACCAGGGAGACTCGGGGCAGGGGAGCTCCACCACGGAGGGTTTCTCCAGCTGGGCAAGGGATGAGCTGGACACACGTCACCCCAGGGAAGAGATGCTGGTGAGAAAGATGAGCAGCAGCTCTTCTGCTGTTTGTGGGACTGATGACTAGTGCTCAGCCCACTCAGCCCAGCTGCAGAAACGCACCAAGCTCAAGACAGCACAGGCAACCACCACCACCACCACTTTTTCCTAGGTCAGTGCTGGAATGTGAGATCTTTCAGGGGAAGAGACTCAAAACCAGGGCTTCAACTGGTCACCTCTCTTCAGCCACAGGGCACACGTATTACATCTTAGGTCTCCAACACCTGCTTTAGAAAATACGGCTTGTTTTGAGCAAGACCATTTGGCATCAGTGGGCACCTGTCCATTGTGCTCTTATCTGCATATCTGTCCACAGGACTCGTGCCCAGAGCCAGTCACATCTCCTGGAACAGATGGCAGAGAGATCTAACGTGTGCGCACTGGGGCCAAGCAGACCGTGCTGGTACAGTAGTTTCTTAGAAGCCACCTCCACCCAGCATTGCACTGCCATAGGTGCTTTTCCATTTGATCACTGCAGAAGCTGTAGAGCTGAACAGGCAGATGACACAAAGACCCAAACTTTCTTACCTGGAAAGACAAACTTGCTCAGCTGATTCTGCTTATGCTGCAGATTCCATTCTCTCAGGCTGGTACTTGAAATCATCGGCAGATGGAACCAAGGCTGTAGCACTTGAGCCCTGTCTTGCATCTAAAGGCTGCTTAATCTCTAAGAGACACGTTGTTTGGTCTACCATGCAGATGATTATTTTCTGTGGAAACTGCTCTACGTAAGGTGGAATCTCTGCATCTGTAATCCGCTCAGCATTCAAATACAGTGATACGACCCCGGTGGCTGAGGTAACCTCAGCTTCGTTGCAGGAAGGCACAGCCTGCAATCCATCTTTAGGAGCAGGTGATGGTGGTGGTAGTGGTGCAGGAGGTGATGGTTCTTCCCCCAAGAGGACTGAGGAAGCTTGATTTACATGATTTGTTGAGACTCGAGCCTGGCTGTCTGAGGGAACTAGTTCTCCAGCCATGGAGGACTGACTCCACACTTTTGGTTGTGACCTAACAGCTTCTACAGAAGCCTCAGCTACTGGGAAAGTAGAAGCATCTCCAGCAGCACCTTCCACTGGTGTAAATGCACTCTCTGAGGTCTGAGAATCTTCATAAAGACTCTGCACACTGATTGCCACATCCCTCAAAGAATAAAGAGAATCAGTGTTACCTAGCACATGGGCAGCAAGCTGTGCAGGCTCAGCAGGGACATACGCCAGTTCAGGTCCCTCAGCAGATGGAATGCCAGGAGGTCTCTCAGGAGATGGAACTTGAGCAGATCTTTCAGCGGATGGGACTTGAGCAGGTCCCTCAGCAGATGGGACTCGAGCAGGTCTCTCAGCGGATGGGACTCGAGCAGGTCCAATGGAGGATTTGCTTTTTGCAGTGGAAGTGGGAACTGATGGGTATTGAGTTATTTTGGAGCAATATTCAGTCTCAAAGTCTTCAAGGAGCTGATCTTCCTCTGTGTCAGTACCCTTGTCCTGTTGCCTGGGCTCCCCAGGAAACAAAGTCTTCATGTACTCCAATGTCTGATCTTGCATTCCCTCATTCTCATTTTCTGCGAGGTAAGAAGAACATAATGGCAATACATGAGCAACTGGTTCCATTTAAATAAACTTAAGAGTGATTTCAGCATCAATTCAATTAGATGCTCTACAGCAAGTTCATGAGGCTTCCCAGGTTGCAGAGATGGAATAATTTAACGAGAGGGTTTGTTCATAAGGGGAAGAAAATTCAGAAAGCAGTGGTACAACTTCAGAACCTAGGAAGCCTTAACTGTATTTCTGGTCCTGCAGTGAAGGCTACGTTCCTATCTACTGCCCACCAACACTGCTACACTTATGGGTTAAAAGATTAAACCTTTGATATTAAGCACATGAGATAAGCCAGCTGGAACACCATGGCTCCCCTTTGCAACACCTCAGAACTCTTTGGATCCATGCAAGTTATTTCAGATGCAGAGACAGCAGCATTTTAGCTTCCTCAAGAATCCTGATGAGTTGAACTGACAGGTATCCAAATGAAGAACAGGGTAAGACATGAACGAGTTTTAGATACAGAGTAAAAAACGGCTTCTAGATGAGTTATCAAGGGAGGAACACGAGGGAGTACTCATGGGATCAAAACAGTGTTCCACCAGGGGAGTTATGTGACCATATCACTAGGGGATGGACAACACAGACAGAGGGACGAAGCGGTCTACAAGGAAAAAAGGTGCAAGAGGGACCTGTGCTGGAGCTCGGTGAACATGCAGGGCTCAGTTCACAATTACATCAGCAAACCACTGACAGGCATTCAAACAGAAAATTTCTGCGTTATACAGCCATGCTCCATCATATTTGAGAAGTCATGGCAGTCGGGCAAAGCCCCCAGTGACCAGAGAAAAAGGTAATAAGGAGGACTCTGGGAACTGCCCATCAGTCAGCATCACCTCCGTGCCTGGTAAGATCATGGGACAGATCTTCCTGGAAGATATGTCAAAACATACAGAAGAAGGATATGATTAAAAGCCCCAGCCAGCATGGCTTCACCAAGGGCAAATCACCTACCTGACTAATCTAGTAGCCTTCTACGATGGACTGACAGCATTNACGCTCCATCATATTTGAGAAGTCACGGCAGTCAGGCAAAGCCCCCAGTGACGGGAGAAAAAGGGAATATCACACCCACATTTAAAAAAGGTAATAAGGAGGACTCTGGGAACTGCCCATCAGTCAGCATCACCTCTGTGCCTGGTAAGATCATGGGACAGATCCTCCTGGAAGATATGTCAAAACATACAGAAGAAGGACATGATTAAAAGCCCCAGCCAGCATGGCTTCACCAAGGGCAAATCACCTACCTGACTAATCTAGTAGCCTTCTACGATGGACTGACAGCATTTGTGGACACAGGAGGAGGTGTGGATGCCATCTACCTGGACTTCTGTAAGGTCATTGATATGGTCCCCTACAAAATTCTGGTCACTAAACTGGAGATTAGTTTGATGGATGTGCTGTTGATGGTTAAGAAATCGGTTGGATGGCTGTGTCCAAAGAGTTACAGTCAACAGCCCTATGTCCAAGTGAAAACCAGTCACGAGTGGCATCTCTCAAGGGTCCATACTGGCACCAATAATATTTAATAACTTCAGTGACAGAAAGTTAGATCGAGTGCACCCTCAGCAAGTCTGCAGATGACACCAAGCTGAGTGGTGCAGGTGATACTCTAGAGGGAAGGCATGTCATCCAGAGGCCTGAGGAGTGCGCCCATGAGAACCTTGTGAAGTTCAACAAGGNCTGACAGCATTGGTGGACACAAGAGGAGGTGTGGATGCCATCTACCTGGACTTCTGTAAGGTCATTGATATGGTCCCCTACAAAATTCTGGTCACTAAACTGGAGATTAGTTTGATGGATGTGCTGTTGATGGTTAAGAAATTGGTTGGATGGCTGTGTCCAAAGAGTTACAGTCAACAGCCCTATGTCCAAGTGAAAACCAGTCACGAGTGGCATCTCTCAAGGGTCCATACTGGCACCAATAATATTTAATAACTTCAGTGACAGAAAGTTAGATCGAGTGCACCCTCAGCAAGTCTGCAGATGACACCAAGCTGAGTGGTGCAGTTGATACTCTAGAGGGAAGGCATGTCATCCAGAGGCCTGAGGAGTGCGCCCATGAGAACCTTGTGAAGTTCAACAAGGCCAAGTGCAAGGTCCTGCACCTGGGTCAGGTCAACTCCCAGTATCAATACAGGCTGGGGGATGAAGGGATTGAAAGAAGCCCTGCGGAGAAGGACTTGGGGGTACTGGTGGATGAGAGACTGGACATGAGCCGGCAATGTGCGCTTGCAGCCCAGAAGGCCAATCGTATATTGGGCGGCATCAAAAGCAGCGTGGGCAGCAGGTTGAGGGTGGTGATTCTGCCCCTCTGCTCTGCTCTGGTGAGACCCCACCTGGAGTTCTGTGTCCAGCTCTGGAGCCCTCAGTACAGGAAAGACATGGACCTGTTGGAGAGGGGCCAGAGGAGGCCATGAAAATGATCAGAGGGCTGGAACAGCTCTGCTGTGAGGACAGGCTGAGAGAGTTGGGGTTGTTCAGCCTGGAGAAGAGAAGGCTCCGGGGAGACCTTATTGCAGCCTTTCAGTACTTAAGAGGGCTTTATAAAAGACAGAGAAAAAAACAGATAAGGGTAAAGTTGCCATCTGTTTTGGGGGTGACAAATTGCACTTCAGTATCTTAAAATGAAAATGACCAAAGGCATCCTGGCTTCTCCGTGCTCAAGGAGAAAGTACAGAATCCCAGGGGACTAATTCTTCCCACATTAAATAGAAGCAAGCGCTTGATGAAGGTTAATGACTCTTCAATAGCTCAGGCCTACGTGCCTCTTTCTCGTGATTAGATATGGATGGGATGCAGCCCATGATAAGTGAAAACCACTTGCACCCATTCACATTGGAACATTGTCTCAAGGTATCTTAAAAGAACAAACAGAAACTATCTTACCACTACTGAAGTCCAAATTTTCAACCAGCATTGTTATGTCCATACTTGGATTCTCTGAAAACAGAAGCGGTGATTAAGCTGGAGTAGGACAGGGCTCTCAAACGGCTCAGGTCTGTGGATGAAACACTGGCAGAAACAAACCTTTCTGAAAGATGACGAGCTCTTTGAAATAGAGAGCAAAAAACTCAGTAAGGTCATCTGGGTTGCTTTCGATGACAGCCCGGCTCACTCCCTCAAGCAGGGTCTTGAGGCCGTGCGGAACAACCACTTCGACCTTCGCAGACTGCATCTTCGCCCGCTCAAGCTGCTTTACGGCTTCCCATCTGCACAAACGCAACCCCTGTGCTCAGCATCCAACCTGCCGCAGCCTGAAGTGTCCCACACCCGCCGTGTGACTGCAGCCGCTCATCCCTCGCTGTGCCATCCGTAGCCCCAAACGCTCCTTGCAGTTAAAGGGGGCATTTACCACTTGCAGTGACCGAACCCTTCACTCCCTCTCTGCACCTTCAGGCAGCAGGAGGCAGGGTCAGAGGGACCAGCCAACCTGCGAACCATGGTGCGAATTCAAACCTGAGGCCATGAATTCCCTTTTCCCTCCCCCCTCAAGATAAAACCCACCAAACCGCCTGGCGAGGGCCCAGAAAAGCCATTCGTGTCCAAGCGAAGGGTTTACAGGACACTTCTTCCTTGCTCCTCCGCCTTCCCCCCTCCCATCCCCAGTACCCACTGCAGCCCGGGGCCACCACCCCCCCCATCAGAGCATGAGGTCACAGTGCTCCTACGTCACCCGCACAGCGCCGAGGTTCGCAGCCGCCAGTCTCTGCGCTGCAGCCTTCACTGTTTGTTGGCCGAAAAAAGGATTTCAGGATGGAGCGGGAGGCAAAAGAGGCGATTCAAGGGTACCCGAGGGCAGCCAGAGCGGGCAGCAAGGGCTTTGCTCCCGCAACGAACAACTCTGTTCTCATCACCGCACAAGAATTGGTGCGTTCAACACACGCGACCATTTGAGCACAACTCTAGTTATAACACTTTCAATGATGTATTCTGAGGCTGCGGTACGGTGCCTTGGCTGCTGCCGCTCAGGACAAGCAGCACAAGGGCTGTGAGGGCAAGGGTGAGCACCCATGGGTGCTGCGTGCCCCGGGGGAGCTGCTGCCTTGCCTTCCCTCCCCTCCCACGCTACTGTGAGTCTGTGCCTGCTTTCTGCCAGACTTGCCTTCAAGCACATAACCAGCTGCGCCTGCAGCGCAGGCAGAGCCCCTCCGAGGAATTGTTTCGCCTTTGCCAAAACACCCAGCAACAGGCAGCCAGGGCAGAGCAGTTTCTCCGCGGCACAAGAAGAGTGTAACTCTGTCCTCAGCCTCAGGTTATCACGGCTTCACGCAATCCAACGCTGCAACCTGCAGAAAGGCCACAGCCACATCCTTCCCACCTGCCAGCCATGGGTGCACAGCCCCATCCCCCGGCTCACAGCCTGGGCCTTTTAAGCCAAGTGATGTACAACACCCCAAGGATTTAAACTGATTTAAGTCTGCAAAATATAGCCCCTGAGAAGGGATGTTCTGTGGGAACCTCTAGCAGGAGCTCAGAGAACACGTTTGAGGGCTGTAACCCCTTCAGCTACGGCAGCTACACCCAAAGAGGAACCAGATTGTTCCCTAACACGGCTCCGTTCATATTGCAGAACCTCATGATTGCAAGGGCAAAACTTGAGACAAACCTCAAGTGACAGCATTTGCTTTCCAGCACACATTTTCAGTGGATACACACGAGATCATTTTCTGTTCCAATAAAACAAGCACAAAAAAGGTGACCGTACAGTGCTATGTTTTCAAGGTTACGCTAACTGGGTTTCTGAGGATCATGAAGGCAGGATGATCATGGGGGCAAAGCCATGGTCAAGAGTCTGCTGTGGCATAAAAACTTCTATCCACCAACAACGCTACAGATCGCTCTTCATGAAGGCTGGAAAAGCATCATCTACCCAACCTGCTCCTCCATTCCTGGATGTCTGCAACCTTACAATAACCTGAGATGAATCCCTGAAACACCACAGATTTAAGACTCAAGTGTCACTGCTGCTGAAGCGTTTAGCCTATCTACGACAGCTTCCTTTAATAAATAACATATTCATAATAGCTCATTCAAAATTAACAGAATATTAGAGTTACTTCACAGGAAAGTACGTGGTTAATGGTAAACTCACCAAAAAAATGCTTCTTCCAGAAAAGAATCCTTAGAAAGTAGCTTCTCATTACTAAATCTTCTCACAATGGAGCATCAGTCCTGGATAGTGACAACACAGACCATGGTATTAAAAAAGTGAAATATGAAAATGCTATGACTTAGGGAATTAGGGAAAATAGCCTTGCTATACAAAGAGTAAGACATATATATATGAGGACTAGAAAACTTATCTTTTCTAGAGTCGAAACAGTAATCTGAAGTCTAGATTTCTGTATGGAGAACATACAGAAGCAACAAGACTTCATAAAGGTGTGAAACACACCTGTGTGCAAAGGCTGTAATGTGGTCAGGTCAGAAGATAACTTGTAAATTTGCATCTTCTGAAAACTCTCAAAATTCTAGGAATGCAAAGCTCCGCACAGAAAAACCTTCAAAGATGTTTAAGGACAGACGTCATAAACCACGGAAAAAAAATCAGTATCAGGGGTAACCAAAACAGCAGCATAGACCTCCTTAAATATTTTAAAAAGTTTCAGCCCCTGGCAGAAAATTAAGAAGAGCATACATGAAAAAGTACATCTGGAAACTGATTCACTGTGCTGGAACTTGAATGCTGTTTTTGGAAGCCATCTAGAGTAAATCCATCACACGAAATGTACCAGCCGCTCTACCAAAATACGTTGCCCTTTGGCCCCAAACTGAAGAGCCCGCCAGCCTAAGAGCAGTTTGCCCAGTTGAAGCTAATTACCTTGTCCTGCCCTCCATTGCCCCATCTGCAGAAGTAATAGCTTCCAGATGACCCAGATGATGCTGAAATTTTACCAGATATATATACATTTTTTTATATATATATATATATCAGTTAACGGACAGAAGTTCAGTGTATCAAGGTCTCAGATAAGCTGCCTTATATTTCTGCCATAAAAAAAAAAAAAAAATCAGTTCATTCATTAACTCTTCATTAGACAGTTTACAAGTTAATGAATCACAGTATTTTGAGGGGGGGTGTCAGGTTTTTTTCTCTAAACATGTAATCTTTTTCAAAGCTTCAGCTAAATAGGCAGAAGAGGACTTGCTATTTTTTTTTTTTTTGCATGCACAATCTTTATATTTCTGCCTGCCAGAAACTTGAGTAGAATTCTACGTGAGGCTTTGCATTCATATTCAAAAATCTCCATGAAAACCTTCTTGCTGTTCCTACCACAGGTACAAAATGCTGGATTTAAGGTACCTTTATGCATATCTTGGACCGTCTCTCCACCTTCCTCTTTGTCAGGGCCTTTGCTACAAGGGGCACCTGTGGAGAGAAGCGTATGTCCCAGGAGCACAATTACCTTTTTTCAATACAGTAAATATGTTTCTCTCAGTGAAAAACTGGCAGGTGTTTGCTACATAAATGGATCTGCTCAGCCAGGTTTGACAATCCCTCTGTCTTCCCCCTCCCCTCAAATACTCAACTCTAACACCCTTTTTTCTCTTAACCTCTTCGCCTGGGAGCCTTTCTGGGCGTCTTCTATAGGTAAGCACAGCTTGCCAAAAAAGACTGAAGACCAGTTGATCGTGCAAAACCAGCTGATTAGTTGATCAAATTGTCCACTGGAACACCGTTTTGGAAGAAGTTACACCAAAAGATGAACAGCATAGGAAAAAATAGGGGTGAGACAATTGAGCACGAATTCCCCACGGCTAAAACACACCGGTGAAAACACAGTGGCTCTATAGGTCATTAAAATCTTGGGTAATTAAGCAAAGAGGTTCTGAGCAGAAGCAGGAAGGCAACATGTAACTAATCTGCACCTACCCTGGTAATCTATGCTAGGTCCAGTTTTGCAGTCTGAACTTATGTTAAAAAAAATATGGTGAAAAATAGAAATAGTTCAGTATTTAACTCTGAAAAGCCTGCCTCGTGTTGACTTTCTTACCATCTCGTTTATATTTTGCCCATGCAAAAGAATGATAAGAGGTGACCTGAACGTTGTTTTTAATGCCTACACTGAGATGTGGAAAGAACGCAGCATCTGACACAGCAGAAGAAAATACAAAGAGCTGCAGTGTCTGGAAAGCAAAGCTGGAAACCTCCAGGTTTAGAACAGTCAAGGGACTGGGTCCTTTCCACACCTCATTTGCTGGCATGTGCTCCCTTCTGCAAGCACTCTGGAGATGCACGCGATGCCAGCATCCAAAAAACCCACCAAAGATGGAAGGTTTACTGAGCAGTACAATATTCAAGTGTCATTCACTCAAGGTAAACAACCTTGAGTATACACACGTCAGGGCGGGGGAAATCCCTTTTTGCCATCTACTAACAATCACACAATTTTATAACTGATCAATTGAAGAAGCTTCGGAGTTCAGGGAGAACAGATTTGCCATGTGGTGATTAAGGTAGGCCTTCTGTAAAACAACTCAGTCTTTTTTTCCAGTGCACCTTGTGCATCGGCTAATTTCATACTAGAATTTGCTTTGGCATGAATTAAGAATATGGTATCTAGATAGGGATAATTCAGTGTAAAAACAACATGTTCCCAGTGCTTGCTGAGTCTCTGTATAAAATACTGTATTTTAATTGGCTGGAGTTTTTTGGGTCAAAATGAACCAGGACTGGACCTTGCCTGTGTATTTCCATCTTCTGTAAGTCAACTTCTCTAAATAAAAGCAGTTTTTGTATCACTATTTTCTAGCTCACCTCAAAAGATTAGAATGCAGGAGACTATTGTATAAGCATCTACTCAACCTGTAATTAGCAGAGAAACAATTCCCCAGCCCTGCCGTTGTTTTTTTTTTTTCCCCCAAATTCCTAATTTATAGAAATACTTTCTTGTACAGTTCCCTTCAGGATGAAGGATTCCAGACAATACCCCCGCACTTCTTGCTCCCCAAGCCCAGTGGTGCCCAGTGTGCCACTGGCCGCCCATCTGCCTTAAGAGATGGCCAAGTACAAATTTACTTCTTAACATGAGCTTTAATAACGCTTGATTGGGTAATTTTTCGCAAGAGTGATTGCTACTACTGTTAGCATTTTGTAATAAAAGGGAATTTGAGTGTCGTGGATGGGCTGCTGCGCTGCTTTCCCTCCACCATCAGCAGCCCTGCAGGACCCCATAGGTCCCTACCCTGGCCTAACACGTGCTCCTGGTCAAACTTCAGTCACGGAGCAATTTTTAAACGCGATTCCGATCAATCGTTGGAAAGACAATCAGACTGTTGTAAACTGAAAAGCAATTCAACGCAATATTTGGGGAATTTTATTTAAGAATAAAGCATAACTAGAATATGAAACAAGCGTTCAGCATCAGAGAAGAAATTAAAGTGCTTGCTTTAGAGTAAATTAGAAACATTATTCAAAGGTGTAGGAATACAACAAATACAACTGTGTGTGGTTCTCTTTCTTTAATGAAGAACAGGTAAATTTGATGTCTTGAAACCACATCTTAAACCTTGTTCACTCTACGGTTGATCTCAACATGACACATGTAACTCACTTTCTGAACCAAGAGACTATACTGGAAGAACAAAGGCTGAGGTAATTGCTGACTAGAAAACTGGGTTAGAGTCACTTGACATCCCAGTAGTTTTCCCAATACTTGATATCATCTTGTTCAAGAGGCCACCAACTAAAAGACAAATTTCGAGGAGCAAGGGAACAAAACTCATGTCCACATTTCTTTTAATTTTACTCAGAAATATAAAAATGCAAGTTCTGTAAATTAACAACATTTACAGTACATCACAATAAATATGCCACTTCGTGACATCTAAAAATTCTAGTTATTTATTTGTAATGAGTCATATTGAGATAAAAACTGCATCAACATCAACAAAAATACCTGACCCAGTAAAGATAGTCTTAACATATTAACTAGCAAGATGCATATTCCATTATTGCTATTAGACCGTGCCTCCGAGTTCCAAAGTATAAAAACTTATCTGTCTACACAAAATACAGCTGAAATTTTTCTCATCACAGGCACAATCTAACATAAAAAATAATTTTGACATTTACAATGCAGGAGGTTCTCCTACAAGGGGAGGAAAAAAAAAATAATTAACACAGAAACGGATAGTTCTATTTCAGTGATGACTCGCTAAATCCACAGAAAAGCTGCATTTTGCACAGAGCTAAACTGTTATATGAATATATAGTGTCTTTCCATACCCACTCCAGGCCTGGTGAGAACAACAGGCCTTTTAGTAAATTTACTACAATTCGCTAGCTATCTCCAAGTATGTAGACCCTAGATATCCCAACACAAATCGCATGCAGGTACTTTGTGTCTCAAACAGCCTAGTCTCACATTATATAAAAGCAGTGTATTTAAGAGGAGTTTTGTCAGTAACTGTATCGTTTCGAGCTATTTAACCAGAATGGACTGTCTCTCTCATTGCAAAACATCAGAAGTCACACAGGACCAAATAAAATTTCAAGTGCATTAAAGCCCATTTTTAAAATAATGATTTGAATTCTATGTAGTCACTATATATACAATATATTGTTTTCTAGTCAATACTTACTTGGATTGACCAAATAAAGTTGAACACTCATTTGTGACTCAATATTACTGTTAAATTTGAACTAAAAAAAACCCAAACCCACAGTGTACTACTACCTGTAACACATCTAGATTGCAGAAAAATAAAACTGTCTTTTTAAGAGTTAAGAGTCTCTCTTCTCCTTCAGGAACTGCAACAGAAGTGTTTAGCTGCTCTAGGAATGCCTTTCATAGCAGGAACTGCGTATTTCTAGAGAGAAATAAGTGTCTCAACCATTTCATTTGGCCTACCAAGTAGGATATTACTTTTCTCCTCCATATCAGTCTTGCTTTAGATGCGACCTCACAAGCAAATTAATGAAGGTTAGCTGTGGGCAAGGCCTAAAACTTTGGCAACATACTCTATAAAAAGGTAAGAAAAGGAAAAAAAACCAAAACCAAACCTTTAAGCTAAGGAACTGTTTAAGGCAACCTGACCAAAGTAAAGATAAGGCTTTTGGATAATTATTTCCAAGGATATCTAGTTTTCCTAGCTTTGCAAAGTAACATAATTCAACTAACTTTCTGGTCAGATTTCCATTCATAAGCTTCTGTAAAAAAATATTTATTTTCCTAGAATATGATATTAACTGAATATAAGACATAAGGAGACACTACATCTTACAGACGAAAGTAAAAAAAAAAAAAGCTACAGATGAGCACACAGATGGCCAAGTATTAGAAATTATATGGTCATGATAAAAGTTTTAAGCTCTCCGAGGTATTTCAATATCTTAACACCACGAGTCTGGAATACCATATAGAGACTTAGGATATTCTGGCATTGGTATAACTACTGAGTAGATTTTTGGGTTAGTTTTTTAGTTTGGTTGTTCTTTTTAGTATCTTTAAAGGTCACCGCTACACAGATTCAGCAGCTTGAATGAAAAATATGTAAACTTACTGTATCTAGCCTATGTATTTTAACATAATATTCAGAATATTAAGAACAGAAATAAAAACTGCCTACACTGTAACTGCATGTCAAACAAAGCAAGTATTTGGCTGGAATGTTCCAGAAGCAGAGATCCTAAATATTGACATAATTTGTACCACCCAAGTATGAGTTGGGCTGGGGGGGAAGGAATTAAGAATGGAAGGGGATGTGAGGTTTAAAATCCACACATTAGTCATCAAGAAGTCACCAACATAAGTCACTAAAATTCAGTAAGAACTGCTTTTTGTGGCCAAACAGTTTTGCTCCTCCTGCATACTGGCTAGTGCTTGAAGGAAAAAGAAGACAAAAAAAGAGTAGTGTTCTGCCCATTCCCAACTCCAGCATTTACACTGATTACTTCTTCTATATTATTCTAATCAAAACAGAAGTGCTCCTCTTGGCATATTTTGGAACTAGATCTATTTTAAAAGGTAAAAATCACACCTGCCAATATTGTTGAAGTAAATCATGTGTGCTTATTTAGGCTCATCTGCAGAGTTACAAATTATCATGGTTGGCTCGGTTTAAACAAAATGAAACCTGAAGAGTTAAAAACACAAGGTCACTTAACCTTCTTCCTGGTTGATTTACTTTTCGTTAAAATTGTAATGTTTTACTACGCCATACTAATTCTGACCATACTAGGAAAGTGTCTCTGGCACAAGTGGCTTTCAGAAGAAAAGCTGGTCTTCCCAACAGCTTTTTCTTCTGCTTCATCTTAAAGTGCAGAAACTGTGGGAAAGGATAACAAGACTTCTTGTCCGTCACTGTGGAACTACTTCCCTTAGAGAGGCTAAGGCTGCGTGTATGCGGACGTGCAATCTGTTCTCAAAGTCATAGCCAGTAAACTCCTCCTGGAAATTAAAAAAAAAGAAGATATACAGATATATATAAAAGTATTACCCTCCTTCACTTCAGGATGTGAAGATAACTTCACTACTAATGCATAAGAAGTCACGTTACAAAACAGACCAAAGAAAAGAGGCAAACTGGAGATTCCATGTTGCAATATCCCCCCATTATGCAAAGCGACAGAACGATTACAGAAATTCCAAGTTGGTGAAGAGAATGGAAAGCTTTCATTTCCAGCATGCTGTTTGGATCATGTGTAGATGAACAGCACCTGGAAAGTACTGCAAGTCCAAAAGCTCTAGAAAATCCCAACATGCCCGAGGCAGGAACCAGTTGGAACAGACAAGGAGTGGAGAGTTGTCATTTTCAAACTTTCTGTAGTCAAATCTTAGTTGAAAAGCTTGGCAAGGTTCTAAGACTCCAGGAGAAGTCACTAACATGGGCTCTGTACTAAGACTGACCTAGAAATACATATCTACATAACATACATAAATGTGTATCATATACATTAATGTATATTCACATGATAGCGGTGTAGATTGTAGGTGAGGGACACTGACACTTAACATCCACTCTTCCTGCCCCAAACCCCCACCAGCAGCAGAATCTCTCAAATGCCCTCATCTCAGAAAGATAAATTCAAAAATGTCTTTGTTTTTACCTTGGCTTGGAGAAGTAGAGTTTTGCCTCTTGGCACAGTCTACAAAAAGACAAACATTGCATTAGAAATTCTTTGCAAATGCTACAGAAAATATCTGCCTGATTAGTCCACAATAGCATCTCTATCTTGAAAACAAAGTACCAAGCAGACAAAACCCTCTCAAAATAGGAAGCTAGAAATACTAACGAGGCATCCAAGAAACACAGCATTATGTATTTCTAGTCTTCTACAGAAAAGGAGAAATGACAGCTTTACATGCAAGTTGCTACTGATGATGGTGAGTTGCAACAAGTGCACAGGGAAACAAAGGAGGCTACAGATAAATGACTAATTGTTCAATAGAGTAATTTTTGCTGCTTAACCAAAGTTGAAGCCATTTACCTACAAAACAATTTGCTGGATTTTAAGCATTAAAAAATGTTTCAGAAATCTCCATTTCAAATTCTTAAGGAAAAATATATGCATTTGCAGATCAGTATTTACTACTGAAAAGCTCATGCTCTGTTTTTTTGTCATACAGTAAATTTTAAGCCTTACAAACAATCAACTGCCTGATAAGAGACACAAAATTAACTTTTCTGATTTAAATACATCTGAATATGTACATACTTATTTATATTGGTTTAAGACATCCACAAAAAAAAAATCTGTAAAATTCTTGACATAACCATATTAAAATTGATTAGAACTAAGTTTAAAATAACAAAAATTATTCAGACGACATGGTAAATCAAACATGTAATTATGAGCAATTTTAAAGCCAAGTAAATTTAATAACAGCACATTTTTTTCATACTAAAATGCATATTCATATCTAGATCTGTTGCTCAGGCCTTTAATACACTCAGCCTGTCAGGCAAATGTGATCTATAGAATTCTATTCCCTTCTCTTTCTTAACCATTATAGAGCTCCTGCATGACACCATAGCTAGTAAATGGAATTTTCTATAAACAGCATCCACTTGCCTCTAATTTTAGCTCTTGCTTTTCCCCCGCCCCATCCCACTTAATTCAAGTCAAGCACCATTTACCTCCTCATTGCCCGAGTGCCACGAGAAGAAGTTCCCTGCATGTCCTGCGCACACTAAGCGCTACCATCACCTCAGTGCAGCTACAAGCTGAGGCTTGTTCAGTCCTCAAACACCCAAGGTGAAGCACGTTCGGTTACTGTGTGCACTTACACGTAAAGCAGGGAGGAAGGCAGAACTCCTCCCACGTTCTCAAAATCTCCAGATAACTTCACTACCCACTTTTTTTTTTTTTTTAAAAAGAGATACTTGACATGATTAAATTTGAATACGAAAAAAGCAGCAGGAATATTACTGGACTCAGACCTCCCCACAAGGCTTCAATGCCCAGTTCTAAGTCATAGGGCAGCAGGGTTTTCAGAAAGAACAATTATTTTTAAAAGCGTTTTCTAGTTTTGTCCTTTGTCACGATAATAATTTTTATAAAAATATTTTCCTTTCCTTCCCTCTTTAAAGGGAAGGTTCAGCTCAGATGACCAAATCTGACAAGATTATTTCATAGAATCATTCCGGTTGGAAGAGACCCACAGGATCATGAAGTCCAACCATAACCTAGCTCCAGCACTAAACCATGTCCCTAAGAACCTCATCTAAATTACTTTTAAACACCTCCAGGGATGGTGACTCCACCACTTCCCTGGGCAGCCTGTTCCAATGCCTGACAAGCCCTTCCACAAATAACTTTTTCCTAATATCCAATCTAAACCTCCCCTGGCACAACTTGAGGCTATTTCCTCTTGTTCTATCTCTTGCTACTTGGGAGAAGAGACCAACCCCCTCCATGCTACAACCTCCTTTCAGGCAGTTGTAGACAGCGATAAGGTCTCCCCTCAGCCTCCTTTTCTCCAGGCTGAACAGCCCCAGTTCCCTCAACCGCTCCTCATAAGAGGAAACAACTGAAAACAGAAACATAAGAACATGAGATACTATCAGCCCAACTACTTTACACCATACGTACAATGACGTGGGGGTTAAGTCATTACCCCATAACCACTTCCCCTGACTTCCAATCTCATTCAGGAAGTGCTACATGAAGTGGCATAAACTCCACGTAGTGCTGTTACACATTTGAGGAGGGAAACAGCACCAAGAGTGGTGAAGGTGCCCTAGTGTAGGATTCTCTGGGGTCCCTAGGAGGCAGAGTACTTGCAAAGACCTGAATGATCACATTTATGAACAGAGACATCAGGACAGTCTGAAAGCCAGGTGGATTTTTTTTGTGTTCATCCTGAACAACAAAAACCTCACTACTCGGGGTGAAAGCCCGAATGCAAACACGTACAGCTTCAATGGAACCTAAATGACTGAAATAACTTCTACATCCCCTGCAATGAAAGACTACGATGGTACGAGTGCCCCTCAGCCCAGTCAGGTTTCCAAGATGCATTGATGGGTGAGATTAGGAAGACATCTGTCCTAAAGTGGGGATAAATAATCCCAAAGTAAAAAGTCTTTTGACAAACACCATATTGTTCCAAATATAAATCTGATCCCAAAAACATGGAGCTATTTTAGGAAGGCACCAAATTCTCTTTGGGGAGGATAACTACATGTAATCTTTCCACTTGAACAGCACCCAACAGGAAACTAAATATGTGAGAAAAGGATCCTGGGCATTCGCCACACTAAATGCCACCAGCAGATACCAAATCCCTGCCTACCCACGGCATCCGTGCCAGGCCCTGCTGCCACCAGCAGCTGGAACACTGGGGTGAGTGAAGCGGAAGAGAGGTCTTTGCATCTTGAGGGGTGACAGAAGTATTTTGATATCCCTGTATTTATATAAACTGTTTCTGTAAGGCACATATGAAAAAAAATGGGCACTGTGGCATGATCAGAGATGTGAAAGTGAAGTCTTTGTGGTGCTTTTTGGGGTAAAGTGCTAAATAATAATCCAAACAACGCAGTGCTACACTCATCAAAATTCTTGCTTGACTGCTTGCTGTAGGTTTGCAGACTTGTTCATTTTACTGCTAGACACCACTAAATGGGCAGGAATATAACAGTTGCCTTGAAGAATCTCAGAAAGTCTCAGGCTCTGTTTTTCATGTAAAAATAAACCCCAGTAACAACAAGTCATTGCAGTGTTATTAACAGATAACTAAGCTCCTTAGAATGTCTTTATAGCTCTTGATATTCAAAAATTAAGATGCAGTTACCTAAAATGCACTGCATTTCTTGGTTTGCAAAACGCCAACCTACTAACTTTTTTTATGGTAGATATAAAACAAATTTTTAAGACTTAACATACATTATTCACCTATAAACTTTGTTTTATTGATTGTATAGCGATATGTTGACTCACCACCCTAACTTTAACGGTTTAAAAATAGGTTATGTTATTACCTCTGGATTGTCTAACAGAAGACAGCCAAGTTCATAGCAAGCATATGGCTGGACATACAAGTTGTTTTGACGGCACAGTTCATCTTTAGCAGCTTGCTGAAAGAACTGTAAAAATTAAAGAAAAAAAAGAAAAAATATTGCAGTAATACATTAAAATTGACTGATACTTTAAAAAAAAATAATCCAGAAGTACTGTTCAACTTTAAGCACCAGAAATTAGTCCAAAGCTAAAATGAGAATACATTAAAAACTACCAGTGGTAAAGATTCTTTAAGCAAGGACCCTGAGGTTTTCACTGCCACTGCCATATCAAGGCAAAGCTATTTGTTTGGATTGTTACCAAGTAACATTGTCTGTTTCAAGTTTTTCAACATATTGAAAAAAATACTAGGAAGTATCCAGACTATTTAAGACATGCTTGAAAGAAGGAAAAAAAAAAAAATAAAGATTTAAAGCCAACGTCATCAGCTCCCTTGTCGCACACGTGAATTACACTCTATTCTATTAAGGGAAAAAGAAAAGTCGTGCCTACAGATCAAAGCCTGAAGCAGTGGTAAAATTATTTGTTGGTATGTGCTAATAATCAAACCTCTCGGTGTCTAATAGGTCTGGAGAAGAAGCAGCAAAACCCTTCTTTTGAAAGGTCAATCTCTTTTTTTTTTTTTTAATGTTGAATTTTCTTTGTCAGACAAAGTAAACCCAACAGAGCCAAGAACTTTTCCATACTTCTTCCCAGCTTCCCCTTAACTCTTGCTTCTACCAGCCACTTTAGCTCCCATGTTCATTCAACACAGCAAATTACTTTTACAACAGATAATATAATGGAGACATGCTAAACAGAGGATTTGAAAAGAACCTGACATACTCTGTTGGAATTCACAAAACAGGATGACCAGCAGCACTAAAAACTAATGGTTTGTTTAACACTCGCACTAAACAGTATTTACTGTTTAACAGAATAGCTCATAGAATAGCATTAACAGTGTAAATGATCACTTAACAACTCACCTGAACAGCATCTTCAGAATTTCCTAAGCATTTGTGTATGGCACCGAGAAGCAAATTCCTCAAACCAACAGCCGATGCATCATCAACATCCTGACAAGCTTAATGAAAAGATTCCAGTAAACAAATAAGATGGACTGAAATCTTTCCTAGACAAGAATTGTGGTCTACGGTGATTTTTAGCTTGATTATTAAATTTAACCAGAAAAAGGAGATGCTAGTAACATTAATGCAAATCAAACTAACTTGGTTGCTTTTAAATACAACTCCCATTTTGCATGAACCTCATCAAGCAATCTGTCATTCACGAGAACAATTCCTAACATGAATGGACAGGCTGAAGTCAAAACAGTTGTTGTGTTCTTCTCACAAGAAGAAGAGAATCTATTTCTCTACCGGTCTTGTGAAACAGCCACTAAAATGTAAATTTAAGAAACGATCACCTCCTTCTGGTGTTGGTTGTCCCAGATATCAAAAACCAAAAAACCACAAAACACAAACACAGTCCAAGTTACAAGGAGCACAGGGCAAGCAGTCCAGAGAAAGCTGATTTGTTCTGAACTGAAGCCAAGTGATAGATGCACAAAAATCTGTAGTGGATTTAAAAACTCAGACTAGGATATTTTGGCATCACAATTCTGAATGCTGGTGAGAGGATAAGGCTTATTTGCCAGACCTTAGCTGGTCCACAACGCAGGGACAGACAGTGCCTCAGCTCAGCAGTGCTCTGTTTCCAGAAAGAACCAAATCATTATGCATGTAACCACCTCTAGATGAACCAGGCTCCCTTCTGGCAAGCTTATTAGCACCAGCTCTGTTAAATCAAGGCTAATTCCACGAGGAGCCATTTGCACTCGTCTGCACCATCACCTCCAGAAAGGCCGAGGGGCTGGGAGCCCCATGGGGCTTCCCATCCCTTCAGAAGGAGCTGAACTGTGGTGCCAGGAGTAGTGGAGCTCCTTTAATTTCACATTCTGCCTAATCTCATAAACCCTGCCAGATCTCAACGAGCCCTGTATTCACAACACAGTTAATCCCCGATCCAAATAAGCCACCTACGAATNAAAAAAAAAAAGAAAAAAAAAAAAAAAAAAAAAAAAAAAAAAAAAATCAAAAAAAAAATCCCTATCATCTTACCATTCTTGAGATACAACGTAAGGTGCAGCAATAACATTCTCACTGTGCAGAAAAAATCCTCCACCAGGGATCACTGATGCAGACACATCTGTCAGTGTCATACCTTACAAGAAGCGTATCTCTGAATTTTAATCTATAATCTATACTGCTACTTCACATTAAAATGCACACCACCAGCTAGAAGCTTATACAAGGAAGATCTACACTGCTTCTGAGCGTGCGGGAGAAAAGTACATAGTCTTTACAACCTCTAAAGCTGATTGTTCTGAAGGCAAATGACTGAAAATCCTGACATTTATTTTATGTAAGTAAATATAATTTTAAAGCTTTCAGTATTATCTTTGGGACTAGAAAAATAGGGGTCTGAATGTAACCCACTGCCATCACACAATTTAAATGGACAAATTATCTTAAATCGAAACCAGCACAAAACTCCCAAACTAGTCCTGACTCTCCATTTAAAGATTAGAAGTTTTCTCACTTAACGTAAAAGTCACATATAATCCCCGAAAGTTCATAATTACAGAAAAAATGAAGTATCTCGGTGGCAGACATTTTTTTGTTTTATTTTCTGAATGAGTAGATAACTTAAAACTGTTTGCAGAACATAAAGAAGACTGACTGCTGGATGGAGGGAGGGAGAAGTACTGAGAACTTCATGATAAACACTATTACCATAACCTCACGTGACAGACATCCAAAGACATCTGGAGACCAAGAAAGAGGTAAAAATAAAATGCTCCTTTCACCACTAAGATGGTCCCAGCAGCCAAGATGAACAGAACCTTTATGTCATAGATGACCTCACAAGCTGTGTATTTCCTCTTAGAAGAAAACTGACATGCAGAAATGAATTGGTAGTTTTATTCTTTTTTATTTTGTAGCTAGGTTCAAACAAGTTAAATTCTGCTTAGTGACTTTGAACAATAACTATCACAACAATGTTTCATTTTAAACAATGGGCAAACACAACTGATTAAAAAAACAACTACATGCAACAAGGCAGATACAACTTCTCCCAAAAACCTAAAAATACGGTAAAAACAAAGCACTAAGATGAATCTTAATGGGTCATTACTCTATTTTTACTCAAACTGTTTTGCTGTCACACATGCACACAGGTTTAAATTTTCATCATACAACAATCCCCTGCTCCACACAACAGAAGAAAATTATGCACTCCATTTAAAAATGAATCAATCAAGGAACCATATTATACCTTGGCTCATATGCTGTAAGTTTGAGAGGGAACAGTTGGGAAGGGCTTTCCATAAGTACAATACTTCAATGGATGCCAGGACACAGAGCTCTTTGGTCGGCATTTGTTTTCTAAATCTCTCTGCCTGCGAAGTGGGGAGAAAGAGGGAAAGGAGATCTGTCATCTGTCCTTTTACAGGGAACATATTATTCACAAACAATATATCACAAACATAATTCTGTTTCATGAAAGTATCTAACAATTTTACGAAAATAAAGTCAGTGGTAACTTAGCTTAAAGACTAAAAATCAAGATCTTTCTATTAATGTAAGGGCTTGTATATTGATCAAAATTAAAGCTTCCTTATATGCAGCCTAGATTTGTTTCATTCTATTTCACAATCCTAAGTACACACTAACTGGATGCTGAAACAGTAACATCTGCAAGATTATCAGTTAGGAGGTATTTTTTAGACAACTCCTACCTTTCAAAAAGAACTAAGGCTTTGACAAACAAGACAAGAAGTAAGAAAGGCAAAGCTAGAAGGAAAATTACCAAAGCAACTACAGTATAATGTACTTTTATTTTTAATAATTACTTTAGTTGTAAAGCAAATAGCTAATTGCCATTTCTTTTGCTAGGTCCTTAAAATACATGACACTATTGTTTGACCACCTGAATCCTTCCCACTAATTCTACAGAAGCAACATAGGAGAAAACAGATACAGTCTTCAAAAATAAATACTGCAAAGAATCGAATAGAATTACCAAGTGTAATTACTGTATTGAAACAAGTCAGCCTATGCTAAACCAAACCTTTTTCACTGAAAACTGTTCAATCTGATTGTTTTTTCTTTTGAAAAGCTTCTGAACTTCCTTGAACACATTCTGAGCACCATTGACGTCACCAGTGGCTCCTTGGCACACTGTAAGAACACAGAAATAAAAATGTGTTAACACCACTGAGATAATGAAACAAGAAAAATTAATATTAGATATCATACAGTCAGAGGAAAAACATGCTCACTTCCAGAAAGGATCTAGACAGGGGATTGGACAAACATGCAAATCCCAACTCTCCCAAGTATCCTTTGTGACCATCAGCAAGTCAGTAGTTATTTTTTCGTACTTATTTAATGAAATAATACCACCCAACCTCTAAGCATTTATTTATTAAATCTTTGCAATACACTGTCATATGACCTGTCATTACAGTTACAACCATAACTGCATCTACACCTGGAAGGAGAGAGAGAAACTACTTATGCACATGAAGGTGTGTGCATGCAACTATACATCCTATAAACAAACAAAATAAGTCTGGCATAAAGCTGCATCAGCAGCAGGTGGTGTGCAAGGCACTATGCACACCAGTACGTTCCCCAAAACAAAACAGGGCCCAAACCTTATCGCATCACCAGTTTATCACTTACTCAACACATTGAATATACTCGCCTGCTGTTAAATAAGCATAGTAGCACTGGGACCACCTGGATTCATTTTTAAGCCTTTCAAAGGATTCAAATGCATCTTTGAAATTCATCTCTATCATGCTGCACCAACCTAAAAACAAGACAAATATAACTTCAGAGAAAGCACAGGAATTCAAATTTGGTGTCAAAATTACTGAAAAACAGTCTGTGATGATAACTGGACCTAGTTTAACAATTATACCAATAACTGGGAAAAGTTAAAAACAAAACAAATCAGTGACTTACATTTAAAGCCCGGTTTAAATTTACTGGGAAACGTTGAATTACAAGAGTCCATAAAAAACAATGAATCCCCTTTCCAAGAACAAACACCAAAACGTCTCTCTTTCTTATTTAAATACTGTATTTCGTAGGATACTGCAACTTACAGAGCTACTACTTGCTTCCTTATTCTTCCCCATTCTGACAAGATCCCTTAATGAGACACATCTAAAGCTTGAGGCAACCTATCTTTTCCACTCTAAAGACTTGTATGCAAATTAAGAACATATATATTGCTACTGATAGAAGGAAATGAACATGAATTATAGGTCCTGCAAACTGTGAAGCTTCACCTGGCCAATTAGTGTTTGGCATAGAAATGGTGATTCCACAGACAAATCAAATTAATTGAATTCTCATTTTAAATAATATTCTGTAAGTGAACAGTTTGCCCTTGATTCTACAGTCTACACTCTGATTTTTCATCACCTTGTATTTGCAAAAAACTTTAAAACTACAAAAAGCTGTTGAATTCTACTTGCCCAAACAAGAAAGAAGCAGGATTACCACCATAATCCATCCAAGACAAAGGTCAGTGTGCCAAAACCTTTTAAAAATCCTAATAAAAATAATCCAGTTTATTTACTGAAGTTCCTAGTCTGAACTTGAAAGCAAGCTATTTATAGTATGAACATATCCAACTTACCTATTTCATATAAGCAGACATGTTGGATCTCCCTTTGGTCTGTTGCAAGTTCCAAAGCCGTATGAAATGAGGTCAAGGCACTATTGATTTGACACTAACAAAAGCGAAAGAAGAAAAAACCCACATAAATCAGATGTCTGAAGTTTAAAATTTGTTGGATAATTTGATTTTGATAAAGAAAACATTCAGATTTCTGTGAATAGGTATTTAAAAATAACTATGAGGTTAAAAAAAATGAGGTGTCTTACAGATTACAGCCTTAGTTTGATTAAATGAAAGAGGCAAAACATCTTATTGAGAGGAAAACCTCAACATTCATTTCAGACTCTAGATTATTTTAAATGAGCTAAAACCTACCACAGAGCTAGCGGTTTGAAAGAGAAAGACTAATATTCAATATGCGAGCTCTACACTGCAATTCCTTTGACCAGCTTCCCCTCTCCCAGCTCTCTTGATCTGATCACTTCTGAAGTACGGGCAAATTATTTACAATGATAAATCAGCATCTTAAAGAGGTCCTATAGTGAACAGATCTTCCCATATATTACATATTCATGAGATTAAACATAATACTAAAGTCAAAGCGTTAACAGACAAGCCAAGTAAGAATCACTCATACAAAGCAACTCAGATTTGTATTTAAATGTAACTGTAGACGAGAACGCAAACTGTTTGCTTGCAAGGTACTAACAATCAGTTCCACCATGTGTAACAGTAAAAAACATATTGTAAGGAACTTACACTCCAAAAGTAATATAAAATGAAAAATGTAGAACACTACAGAGTCAAAAAAGGGGGCAGAGGGATAGTTGAGGAGATTAATTATGTAATAACCACTAATAACTTACAACCAGTTCAGATCATCTCTCAACCTTAAAAATCAGTGGCTGTATTCCTTCTATTTGCTATGAAGTCTGAAGTTCATTGTTTTGTGCAGTAAGCTTTTGAGTAATCTTATTTCTACTCTTATTAAATAAGTCATTCCACACAAAAATCATCTATTTTTAGCTTTCCGCACAATAATTTTATCTTTAATGTTTATTTTTAACTATGTCACCATTTTCCACATCCCTCTGTAACTACTTTAAGCAACAGTTAGTAGAGAATCCATAAATGTTGCATGATATGTGAGAAGATAAATATGCGTATGAGATAAAACCCCATTTTGATAAAATCATTAGTTACTAACAGTTTAGCAAGAAGAGGTGGACAGTTTTGTAAGAACTAGAACAACAGGTCTTTTGACTACCTTAATTTCTAGTTTTCTCAGTTTAGGATGGGACTTTTCCACAACGATTGTCATAAAGCGTGGGATGCAAATCAATATTTAATTTGTTTTATACACAGACACACTATATATTCCAATATGGCCTATACCTGCTTTAATAGTGTTTCTACATCTATTCTCACATAGAAGTATAAAAATTTATACAACAGAAGAACCTTTAAGCCACTCACTGCTGGCTAAGCATGTAAGTGAAAGAAACCCTTGAAAAAGCAAACCTGTCACCTATGCAAGGATAACTGAACCCAAGAATTCTTGCAAAAATCTGCAGCATTGTTTCCTACGACCACACACACCGACCTTTGAAGTGATTTTATTACATCCTCTTTGTCTCACCAGGGAAAACTGGTTTAGTTGCTAAGGAATAATTTAACCGTAAATCATATATACTGCATCAAGACATTACAACTGCCAGCAAAGGGATCCACAGCTGTACCAACATAAACACTGCACACCAAGAAAATAAACTGGTGATTAGGCTGAGATGCTTGTTGGCATGACGGAAGATACTACATAGAAAGACAGCTAAGTTATATTCACTCTCAATGTCACCAGGAAGCCTGAGCAATGTACACCTGATTTACTTTAGTGCAGCACGTTCTCTCCACTACACGTTACTGCATTGATGCTGCATCAACCCAACACAGCTTCCTGGAAAATAAGTGTGAGAAGCCCAATCTTACAGAAAAAAATAACGTCAGCTTAAAAGTTTATCTTTGTGCTAAGAAGTTTAGAAGTTGGGTAAATCCATGTTTTGAATGCTTCTGAAGAAAACACACACACACACAAATCTAAATATTTAGTCCTCTGTGAAGATACTTGGCCTTCTTAAAACCCTAAGCATTTGAAAATATAAATCACTTCTTTGTTGGGCAAACGACACAACGACTAATGGCATCTACATCCTTGCAATGCCATACCCCAGCCTGGGGCAGCGCATGAGGTACTGACCACTTAGTAATATACAAGTCCACTTAGTTGAACATTCAATCTTCTATAATCCACTTCTCTAACTCTTAGATCCCTCAAGTGTTTTGAACTCTGCATAAGTATCAAGCTCAGTAAGTATGTTTCAGAGACATTCCTTAATAACTAAAGTTCCAATCATCTCCAGGGACTGTGACAGCACAGTAGAATACGAATTTCTACTCTCAGTGTTAATTCTTAAAATAAATTAATTACTATCTGTTTGCTGTTCCAGAGAATAAACAGAAAGAATTATAACGTCCTAAGAGTCTGCAAGTATAACATCATGGATGACACCTGAAATTTATGTTATTGAGATTAAAAAACAAACAAACAAACAAACAAACATACATACATATACACACATGTAATTCTTTCAACAGGCATCACTCATGTCTCTCTTGGACATAATACAAAGGCAAAAGAAAATATTAATCCATAAAATGTGTAATATACAGAACTGCATAAAGATGACTATTAAAGCTAATGTGAGAAGCAATCTTATATTTCTTGACTTCAGATTAAAACCAAAACCATCCCAATCCACCAACTAAGCACCTATGGAGCTTCCCGAGTTGACGTGTTTCCTCACAGAGTTGTTGTGACATCTCGGGACACTTTCCCTCTCCCAGAACCTCTGTATTCTCAGTCTGCACAATGCACCTTTAAGGAAGTCATGTTCATAATCAAGGGGAAACCAGCAAACAATATCTAAAATGGGACAATTTACACTGCAGGACACTATATGGAAGTTTCAAAGCCTATGGAAGTTTGTATTCCTTAACAGCTCCCCCCTCTATTTTCCCTAGAAAGGCCACAAAATCAAAATTGAGTAAAGCTAGGATACTGTATTTTATAACCTGTAACAAGTAGAGAGGCCAGCATGGCTTCTGAAAATAAACCTTGACATTACGCAAGCTCTGAAAATTTCTTTACTTAAGACATCATTGTGACTTTATTCTAGAAAATTTATTTAAGATTTTTCAATGCTTATTATTACTCTTGCCCTCAGTCTACTTTTCTGTGCCATACCTCCCCACCCCCAAACAGGAATGATACCACTGATACCTGTGGGTGTCCACAAAAGGTAACTAAAAAAGCAAGAGTATTTGTCAGTATTACATTTAAGTCCACAATGCCACTGCAACATTTCCACCAGCCTGCACATCAAACACACAAGCACACCACTGGTGTTTGGCCCGTCAGCTGGAGTATTTGGGACTTTTTCCTCCAGACTCTTAACCTGCACCTATACCAGCAGGAAACTCTGGATTTCAGACAAGTGGCTTTCAACAGCTGTTATACTAACTACACGTTTAAGTGTTTGGTATGCACAACTATAAAACATGGTTCTCACTTGTTTTCAGTAGCTTAAGCTTACACAAAACATCATTATCAGCTTTAGTGGAAAGTATTTCAGAGACAGAAGTAGTCAAACATTCACGAAGAAATACTCGTGAGGCTGGAATACACACCATGCAAACACAACTCAAGCACAGCAGTAGTTATGCCCATAAAAATGGTCCAAATGAATTATGTGAAAGTCAGGAAAAAATGCTACTTGTAATACGCAGTCTCTTAACCTGCTCTTTGGAAAAAAGAGACATTTTCAGCCTATCAGTGCAACCTTTAACTTTCCGGTGCACTTTCATTCCAAATTTCCCAGACCATCCTCCTCTCCTTTCCCTTAACTCATTCATTGCAATAGCCTCCAAACACTTTCAGATTTCATTTCTCAAAAATATGAATCTGGGAAAAACATTGAAGGATAATTTGGTCATTAATAGTATAGGTAAAGCCCCTTCTTAGAAAACCAAATCTCTTAAGGCTTTTACTGACTAATATTCATACATGCTTTTTGGCGCACAAAGTCACACGTTCTTCATTTGTCTTTCATAGCACTGTTCACTGTGAAATCTTCCTTTCTCCTCAATTGCCTTCCTTCGCAATTTTCTCCTTTGTCAGATTTGTGTTTCACTGTCCGGTCTTGCGTTATTGCTTCTGCCTTTTGAACAGCTTCCCTGCCTCCAGGTGTCCACAGCTGAACTGTGCTCCTTACTGTTTCTTTTCTCCATAGAAAAGAAAAAATAGACACATACAGATATATAGGTATATGCAGACTTGCTAATGGAAGCTGAATATACCATCAGCTGAAAGTTACAAAAAACATATGCAGGATCAAAGGCTATTAAAAAAAAATCCAATGGCCTGAGTGCCAGTAGACGCTAACACAAAGCCTAAAATGACCATTACTGATCGGTACTTCCAAAACACACAAGCTCTTCTGTATAATATCTAAGCTGCCTTTCATCTACGTACAATTAAATTTTATCATAGAATTGTTAAATACTATAGACACTAAAGAGTACAAAATATATAAGCTTCAGCTCAAGGCATACTTTTAAGTGCATATAGGTTAAAGCACAGACTTCCCAATTTCGATAAACCATCTAACAATAATATTCCCATGCCTGGTGGAAAGAATTTAAACCTACCTGTGTTTTAACAATTTCAAGGTAGGCCATATAAGCACTTCCCAGGCTTTGCAGGTGCTTATCTCACCCACCTTGGAGATGAGGTGGGAATTACAAATCATATTAGTTCGTACTCTAAGAGTACACGTGCACTTCTGGTTCAGACTGCTCAGTGGGTGCTGAAAGACTAATGCCCAGATTTGAGATGCGTGTAACCACAAGCGTGTTGTACAGAAATCTGGTGCGGCTTCCCATGTCATTGCCACCAGTCACATATCTGCCTTCACTATTATGTCAACAACATTTGAGCAAATTAAGTTCATAAATTCCTAACAGAGTCTACAGAAGAGCTCGAGACATTTAACTAAAATATTTAGACACAACAAAGCTTCAGTGATACAGTACTACGTGGAACAAAGCAATGACAGTGGGCGGGGGGAAGCGGCTGCTAAGTGGAAAAGCTCTCATGCAAACAGATAAATGAATAGCAAAGGGACATTTTAATTCCTGTTAGCAACCAACAAGCTTTCTGCTGACTTAAGGGTATGCCAGCATTCTGCCTGCCTAAGCTAACTAACTTCAACTAACAGGGCCATGCTGTCTCTTGCACAAACAGTTTCACTTGCAGTTAAACTTAGATGTCTGTATACTGCCTCATTTAATGCATAAATACTGTAAGATAACATGTAAAGAACTCTCCTTTGATCCATTATGGTAACTCCAGAAAGGGACTGACTACACAAAACTGACACTCATCCCAAACCTATCCTTGGTATTCACACACAGAAACATATACTCAGTTTATGGACAATTTATGTTTACAGTTCTGTCCCAGCTTGCCCTGACAGTCAGAATAAGCGGAATTTTATCCTTCATTACACTAAACATGAAAGAAAAAAAAAAAAAGTCCAAATACCAAGTCATACTTTGGCAATCAACATATTTACACTTTTAACTGCACTTGCATTCATTGTGTAGCTATTCCCAACAAAGTTGATTTTTACCCTAAGGACATAATATGTATATAATTGAACAAAGGCCACTAAAGTCTTTCCCACTCAGAAGACAGCAATACTTCCCAAAGACTGACAGCTTGCCTGTGACAGTGTAATTCCCCAAATGCACTGTTGCTTTCAGAAAGAGGACAAAAAAAAAGAGAAACATCATCCAAACCCCATGCAAGAATATGCCTGCAAAGTCTGACAGGCCACTGAAGCCTGTCCCTCTGTTGTGTTACTGTCACTACCTCCCTCACAACATTAAGTTGTATTTCAGAGAATTTGTTTGTGCTTTCTTGCTAATGTAATTGCTCTGGAAATATTCTGGTCTGATAAGGCAGCAGCAAGGAGTTGCATAGTTTAATACTCACCACCATCTGGTATTATCACAGACTCTTAAAGAATAACTCAGCCAAAAACGACGAGGCTGCTGAAGTGTTTGAGCAACACTCTACAATAGCATTAATAAACACATTTTAGGTTAATACATTTCTGCTTGGGCCAGAGCTCACCCTCAGCAACATAAAACATCCTGGTTTAACCTCTTAGAATCAAAACCAGTTATTTGACGGAAATTATCACAGAGAATTAGCTGTTTATGAACAATGCATAAAATGAAAAGGGGAAGATAAATGCTATGCACTCAGCAGATAATTCTTGGATTTTAGCTGGACAAGCAAAACTGAAATAGCTATTTATACCACAAGAAACTCATGAGTGACCAGAATCACTTCCTTCTAGCACAGAGCTACAAATGTACCAAATAGCTAAAAAAAGAATTTCGAGGTGCCATTAGCTCAGACAGAAGTAGTGGAGCAGCAGGTTTGGCATGTGAACTTCAAGCTAGGAAGGAGTTAATCCTTTCTTATCTTTCCATATATCTACATCTTTAGTTACAATCAGCTGACCCTTGCACAGTTCATTCACATCAGAAAAACATAACAAAGTGTGGAGAAATCAGTAAAAAGGAAGAAAACATACAATACCTCTAATCGCTGTATCCTTCCCTTGAAGAACATGAACAGAGAAGAATTTGGATAAGCAGATTCTTTTTTTGCAAGAATTTCTTTTGCCTCTTTCAATCCTGCCTTGTTATCGCTGCCATCAAGGGCAAAAAAGGGACGAACAACTGTGTGGTACCACAACAGAGCTAATCTAAAAGAAACAAAAGAATAAAAAGGATTACAGCTCATAAACAGAAATTTAAGGATAACATTCTATACAGGCAAATTTTTACATTATTCTGCAAAACAAAGATACAAATATTTTCTTATACAATCTGTCTTTAAAATAAACACAATACTATTGCCATACATCAATATATTCCTACACTGCACCTGAACATACAATTCAGTGAACATTACTCAAAGGCAAAGTAACAATCAAGCCGATATCATCAAAGCAGTTGACCCTTTAGAACTCTACAGACCTTAAAAAAACAAAAACCCACAGGAAAACTTTGAAAACAAATTGTTCATTAGAGGGAGAAAAAAAAAACAAACCACAAACAAAGTCAATAACAAAACTAAACATACATCAGCAGACACACTTGAAATCAATGTCAAACAGAAATATATCCAGTGTTCAGAAGGGCAGATGCCTACATGACCTACATGGCTCCTGGAAACAAGGGCAGAGCACAAAGATTTCCAAGACCATGTGAAGCACGAAAAACAACCCAAAATACCATTTTTCTTCCCCAGAAAGGAGAAAGAACAAATCAACAGGAACATTTAATCTCAAGCTTTCTTAACCAACCAGAAATCGAATTCTACTCCTCAAGCCCAAGAGACTTTAGCTCTGCTGTCAGTGTTTCAAAAGTTACATCTGATGGTACCTGCAGTAGGTCCAGTAATAAAATCATTAATTTGGAGATAATGCAATAGTAAAACCATTTATAAGGGCATTTTAAATTAGGTCTGGCTAACCCTTCACCTGATAAAAAGACCTGAATGCAGTATGAAGGCACGGGAAAAATAATACACAAAAAATACTCCTCTAAAAAGACTATAGGGGAACATCTCATTTTACTCCGATGCTAAAATTAAAAATAAACTGGAAGAGATCTTTGGCTAAGAGTAAGGATAAATAGCTACATGAGATCAATGACTCATACAAAACAGCATCTTCTCCACAGCAGTGAATATAACCCAGGTAAATCTACTCAGCCTCCACGGGGGTGCTTTATTTATTCTGCTGACATATAAATCGCTAGACATTGGAATAGCAGGTACTGAAGAAAACAGCAAAATACTGACACAAACCCCAAATACAAGTTAAAAACTAACAGCAGAGAGATCTCATACAATAGTAAGTGATGAATTTACTAAACCACTGCATGTTTAACAACAAACTACAAGTTTATTTTACCTGCTGTTGTTTCCTTTAAAGCAACATGATTTTTTGGTTTTGACTTTTTTCCATTTACTTTCAGTACTAAGTTATCTACCAAAGCATTTCAATATAGCTACTCACGTAGCTAAAGGGGCCTTCATGTCCTTACTTTCACTTGCATACATCAGTGAAGAAAGCCCCTGTAGGCGGTCTCCAGGAAAACCCAGCAGGTTGATGATTTTGAGCAGGTTTGGGGGCACCATGGATATGCAAAGATGAAAAAGTCCATATCCAAAGCTAACAGCACCTTTCAGTCTGTTTAGCGAATCCTCCGTTACACCTTCTGCAGCAATATGATTATCATTTGCAGCATCAGAAGTCAAGGATTCCTGAGTTTTCTTCTGATATATTTCCTGAAGTGTATTAATGTCCGTATAGCACTTATTGTAAATTTTCCAGGCTTTTCGGAGTATCCACCCACCTTTTATGTATGCTAAAAAAAACAAGGAAAAAAATATTTCAGGGACATATTTCAGAAGTGGAACACAGTAAGTAGTAAATGCTATGTCACAAATCCTAGGATGCTCTATTTGAATTCATATATTGTATAAAGGTTTTTGTAATAGCTACTGTACTCTCGGAGAGGTTTTTCATACCGGGCACTAGAAACTCCAGTGCTTTTCAACCAGAGACTTTAAAGCAGCACACAATACAAAGGGACATCCCTTCAGCTATGTAGCAATACAACTCTCAGACAGAAATGCAGAAAACAAAGAACTTAATGCTGGATTCTGCTCCGCTGTAGAGTGGAGATTAACTGGCTGCCTTGCAAAGAAAAGTAAAATTCAAAGAACAGATCATGTCTCTTAAGCACAAACAATGTTAAAAGATAACTGATGGGAAAATACTATTAATACTAATTTTAAAAAAAACTTCCTTTTGGATAGATAGCAAGATTTTCAACACCCTTACCCCTTATATGAGCTGTGTGATACAGCATCTTAAAATTAAGAAAAAAGTCATTTAAAAAGTATACTTTTATGTTTTTAAAACATTTTTCAGTTAGGCCTAACCTTCTCAATTTCAAATCCAAGCTGGATACCTATACTTCCCTAGAAATCTGGTCTTGAGCATTCTCAGTTGAGAACAAGAGAATTCTCAGTCTGATTACCCTCTTTACATGAGGATAAAGAAAGGCATGACACCAAAAGATGTCCAATTTGCCTATTTACACAGCTTTCCTTCTGGTTACAGCACATCCTTGGACAATGATAAGTGGTAAACAGAGAACAGACACAGAATATATTTGTATGAGTTAACTGTAAAAGCAGATGACAACATTTTGTCTGCGATAGAGCCCTGAGAGTTGGGAACTGCAGCAACAAAGGAGTTAACTAAAAATGAGAGAAAATAAAAGCATAGTTATAGCAGCAGTGTGCTAAACAGAGATCCCCAAATCTGCAGAGATCAGCATTACAACTGATGCCACAGTTAGATCATAAAAGGAGGGGTGTTTCAAAGGAAACGAAAACACTATTAATACCAAATCACTCTTTGTAAACCTTTGGCATCTTTGACAAAATCCTTCCAACTGCAAAAAAAAAAAAACCCAAAAAGAAACAAAACCAGAAACATGTATAGAGAAAGTACCATGGCTGACTAGATTAACTCTTATTGAATTCTTGTTGTATGAAGAGGGGATGAAGCTGGTTTGGTAATCTTAATAAATCGCACTGAGAAAGCCAGGAAAATTTATATTCTCAGTTGTGACAGAAGGGTTCTGTCAACATTTAAATTAAAGTATTAAAAATATTTAATCCTCTATTTTGAGTTTCATATTGAAGTGTTATAATAAAAAAAGTAACCCTGCCATGATTCAGCTGCATTACAAGACTAACGCTACTTCAATTTTAAGCAATTAGGTCACTTATTGGCTGCACAGAATTTTTTAAGAGTTCTGTGGTTCACCACAAAACGGATGCTCATACAACTACACATACCAATGCAGCAGACAAATAACAATGAAAAACCCACATTTTACTTGTCCTACAGATAGTGTTTCTGCTAACAGCAATCTGCTGTGTTCTGATGCACGCTTCAAATGGAAAAGAACGTGGCAAAAAAAAGTATCCTTTTACATTTTACTTCCATTACTGTGCTGTCATGAACAGTTCACTAACACAGCATAACCCTAAGAGATTTCCTATACTAAGATAAAACAATCTAGCAAATGAAAACAATGAATACATGACTACTTAAACATAGAAATTTTAATCGAGCCCAATCACTGAGCTGATTTCCCAGCATGAACTTCTGAAAGTAGTCAGACCTATGGCAGCAGTGGTAAATATAAAGAAAAGGTAGTTCAATATTGCTGTGGGAAGCTGACATAAGTTGTTTTGTTGCTAACTTTATGAAGAAACTATTTCTAATACATCCATAAGGCTGGAAAGGAAAATCTACAACATGTTAGGCATATGAGAAAGCAGCTTGCATGTAATCATGTGCTTCTTGTCAAACTGTTCTGGGAAGAATAACACAAGAAATTTTTCGCCCATGAAAAATATTTATCTGCCTCCAAAGGCGGCTTTTTTTTTTTAATTACAGTCATTTCAATAATCTGGCTGCTATTTCTACACAGAAACACAATAAAAACAAAAGATGTTTATACATAATCAGAAAGATAATATACTGAAAAAACTGATATAATGGATCCAACAGTTCACCAACAGCAGTAACTAGCAGTCACTGAGGTGGCATTTAACTGCTTGCAAGATTTCAGGTATATTTTCACTCAGTAGAGTAACCCAGATATACTTCATGTTCTGCAGAACTCTGCTACCCACTTCTTTTCACCAAGCAGCAGACAAGAGAAAGGGAACAGACACCACCCTCGGTTACAGCATCCAACCCAGTTATGTAGCTGCAGAATAAATACTGAAATAGGAAAAAAGCTTCAAACAAAACAAAACAAACAAAAAACACCCCACAAAACCACACAAAAAACCACCCCTGCCCCCCTCCCCCTCAACCCAGACAAACCAAAAAACCCCACAAAAACACCACCACAACATAAATGGAAACCCAGAACTGCAGCAAAAATAGTCAGAAAACCTTTCTGCAGCACCACACACAGCAGGCAGAAATACCCCCCCAAATTTCTGCTGGCTAGAACCAAACATATTCTTGATGCCATGGCTTGGAAGAAACCAAGTCTGCACATTACAGAAAGCATTATGTCCTTCACTGAAGATCTTAGTATTATTTTAAATAATCTAAAAAACATTTCTCTAATTCCTTTCAGCTGATCAGCAGGGTTATCACTGACAATCTGGTCTGACTGCCACCTCTTTGTCTTCATTAATTTGGTAAGAACCTGGGAACACACCCACTTTGTATATGACCTTGACAACGTTTTCTACAAACTCACAGATGAAGATATGTTTTAAGATTATGCAAGATATCCAGGGATGCAAGAGAACATTAGAAACAGCTCTGCAGCTGAGACAAGGAGGTTTGTATTCAACACGACAGGATGAACCTCTTTGGCATGCAAGGACACACTCTGGTGACCAGAGAATAAAAGCTGATTCAGCAGTTCCATCTCCAACACGCTTCATTTAAAATTACTTCCGCTGTCAGTCTGTCATCCCTCTGAGTTGTCACGAACATAATGCATATGGGACATCAGGATTTCATTGCTGGCCTGGACTTCAGCTGTCGATAGCCTCTTTTATCTTGCAGGCCACAGATACTACCCATCTTTGTACCAAAACGCCTCTATGGCAGGGGTGTCAAACCCATTATATGGAATAGTTACATTTATACAGTCCTAAACTTACATTAGGCCCTTTGAAGGCAACCGGGTGGCTGATGTGGCCCCCAGTGAAAACAGGTTTGACACCTCTGCTTTATGGGAACATGCAAAGGATTCCAACCTAAGAAGAATCAGTTCAATATGATTATTGGTATGAAATAAGCAGAAAGCTGTAATCTGTAGCAATGCAACTCATTTTCAATACTACTACCTACACAAAGATAGAACAAAACCTCCGCAAGTGTACCAGTCTTGGAATGTTGCAAATGGAACAGTGCACTTAAAAAACAACTACTTTTAATAACAGTCATCTTGCCACTTTGTGATCAAGCTTTATTAAAAAGGTATCATGCAAAAAGATATCTAAACATTAAAGCCACAGCACACCTGATAACTCTTGTTTTACAAAGGAGAGCACAGCCAAGTAGACTTGACAGTCTGCTACAATTATTTGTCTTTGTAGACGATCTATCATGGACAGAGTGGATTTTCGGCCATCAACCTGTTTGGAATATACAAACACAAAGCACGGAAAAATGTCAAAAAGGATAATACAGAACACTAGTTTAAACCTAACAAATTAAAAAATCCAAAATTAACTACAACTGGTAGTATTGCTACTAAATTAATGCAGCATTTTGAAGTGCAAAACTATGCTAGGAGGTCTTTGATAGCTCAACAAGCTCCTAATTAAAAAACAAGGAAACCTGACGTATTTCCTATCAGCTATTTTTCTTAAGATTCTCTGAATAATCAGAAGAGATTTAAATTTCATATAATTATTACTAAACGCATCAGACACGCAACTAAAACTGTTAGATAGGAAGAGTAAAGAAAGGGGTATATGACAAGTGGCAGGGAAAATACAGCGTGTCTTAAGAGCAGAAAGCTAAGTATGTCAGGTTCAACACTTTTTATCAAGTAAACTAAATGCTGAAGAGAAATGGCTTCTTTTTCTGCTGTAGGTCTGCTATGTCACAATAGGCAGGCTGCTCATTCAACATTTTGTGCTACTGCTTTAACTAGTTCTCAATCTGTGTGCTTTATTTTTATTCTTCCTTCATTATTTAGAATGAAAAACCTAAAAAAGGAAGGAAAATTCCCTGGGGATAGGCCTGGCACACAGCACTATGCAGCCTCATTCTCACAACTTCTGAACATTACTAAAGCATGTATGACGTTAGCCTGAATTAAGCCACAAGCTTTGTGGAATAATTTCACTTGATCACTAATTTGAGGTTAAGAAAAAGTGTTAAGAAAACAATTATCAATATCAACACAACCTGCTGCTTTAGAAGAGGAACTACCTAAGTATGATACTTAAGAAATCCATGTAAAGTATTCGACCTATTTTCTAAATTTATCATTAATCTCAACTGCTCTTCACATATCAAAAATCATCTATTCACAATACAAAGAGGACAGAAAGGAACTTTCCAGAAATATTTATCCAATATACAATTCCATATTTTACAAATAATGTTCTTACATTCTTTTTAATCTTATTCTTGATTGTTTCTATAACTCCAGCTTCTTCACTTTCACAAAGTTTCTCTGTAGCTTTTAAATCATCACATGCCAGCTGCATTTTCTCTTCTTCAAATGTCATCATAGCATTCTACCAAAAACCAAACAGATCTGAATGATAACATTCACAATATTTTTATTTCTACAAAAGCTATTGGATAGTAAAAGTCTTCATGAGAACCTGCTGACAAAACTTACTTTTAAAAAAAATTTATTAATACACACACATCAGTAAACATACTTCTATACAGAAACACCAAACTAGAGATTTGAGAGTGCTTTACCAAAATTTCAAGAGAAATCAGATCATACTAAGTCCTAAAGCTTGTCTTAACAAAGACAAGTATGCAGCTGAACTGAATGTGCTGTCACATTATATTAAGTGGAAGAAAAATTCATATAAATTAATTTTCAATTATTATTATGTGAGGCACAATTTGCATCTGTGCAGATACTGCTTTTATGTAATTCACTCTCGTAAATAACAGGCCTCCAAAGTTAATGACAATAACCGCATTTTTCAAAATAATAACCACAATTCCTACATACGTAGGAAGAAAAAAAAAAAAAGAAAAAAAAGGCATCTGACTCCAACTACTGCTGAACCAATTTAAAAATAATTTCAGGACAAGTAACTTCTTCTCTTGAGGTTTTATTAAACAAAAGTTCTGAATGACACAGGCATGCAAAGTGCTGCTGCTATATTTAGAACAGTAGCTAAGCAGGATATTTTCAAGATCCACTGATGCTGCACTCTGATGTTACACTGGTTCAGCACATCAATTCAGATAAGCAAGCCTGAGAGATTCTCTCTCTCTCCATTCTCCTCTCCATTGACTTAAAAACAAGCATATGCCCCAGGAGGCCTCCTAACCAATATATTTTTCCATATTGCACAGTCTACAGACACTAAAGAGAATCCAAATTAATTTAATTTACAACTTATCTATTTCTGGCATACTATAATAATACTCTTTTTAAAGACAGAATTTATCATAGATAGTTTCTGGTGCAATCTAAGATTAAGCAGCAAAGTCAGAATAAGGACAGCCTAAAAAACAAGATCCAAACATTTTCTAACATACCTGCTCAGTTTTTGTATGAGATATTCTCATTTTTAATCCATTAAAAAAGTAAAAGCATTCAACAGATCCAACTTGTCCATTATGACACTTTAGTCAATCAGTATTCTGAGCTCTCATACATTCAAAAAGGAAGCAATGTGAATGAATTGAATTAAAAGCTTTCACTGGACAGTATGGATGGAGAAATTCTCAACAGCAAAAGCTATCAGGAAGATCACATTTACAAGTATTATTTTAATAATACCTCTACTGCTCATTTAAGAGAGGTTTTTATTATGGCTCTTTTAATGGAACACATAAATATTTCATACATTTGAGCAGCTGGATCACAGAGCCTTTACTTTCTATTTAAACCACATGAGTAAACAAGTTTTATATTACATAATGACTTGTTTTCTAGCTACATTTATTCTAAAACTTCGAAGAAAATAAGTCTCACAAAAAGAAACAAATTAGAGTATCCATCATTACGAATACATGCATGCACATACAAACATTAACCACAAGAGATGTTTTCTCTCAGCTCCTGTCTACTCACCAAGAAACTGACAAAGCTGGCTCCAAAGCTCATTAATGGGCTATGGTTTCTGTAAAGAAAATAAAATGTTACTATATTTCCACATATTCCCTATTGTACACATCAATATTGCATTTCTTGATTTTAACTTATACATCTGTAAATAAATCTTGGGGTTTCTGTATCGAGTTACAAATAAACATTGTATCATTCTGCATGATATAATGGGAATGGGAAGCCAAAAGCTTTATCATTTTTACAATGACTTGAATATATCTTCTTTTTTTTTTTTTCCAAGCATTAAGGTGTAGATATTTTTAAGAGAAACTACTGCCATCAAAACACAGTGCAGGTAAAAAAAAAATTAAGAAATACAGAAAATTTTAAAACTCCTAATTTTACTCTATTATCCATCACTGCAGTTTTGACCTAGTAGACAAATGTCAGCTGATTCTATTAAGAGGTTCCCACTTCTTCCTGTTCCTACGAATTTAAGTCAATGTACCCAGATTTCAAAGAAACACATATTACACGTAACATTACTTGTTGGAAATACAAAGTTCTTACAAGGCTTATGATTTTATAGCTGCTTTGTTTTAAGCCCAGAATACATACCTTACTACACTACATGGAACATTTGTAAGATGTTTCACCTATTCTGTTTGCAGGGATATTCCAAAAGGGTGAAATCAACTGCTAGAACAAAAAATGCAGGCAGCCAAAATCTTGGCAATACATGGGACAGGTTTCAAGCTTTGGGACTACTGTAGTCACACAGACCATGAGGCTCCAGTAATGTCACACAGAAGGCATTTGAAAAATAATAATAATTTCAGGATCTCGGCAGTACCCCTGACCCACACTGCTCACAGTGGGTTACCAGGTTATATGTCCATGTACAAATATCACTACTGGAGTAAGGATAAAACACATATAGCACTCCAGAAGAAAAAAAAAAAAATATATATATATATATATATATATAAACACTGACTTCCAGGATTTAAGAAGAGGTAACATCTATGCTACAGGTACATATATTGCTATAGTGCAGTACTCATGCTGTTTCCAACTTAATTCAGCAAGCATCAGATTAGAGTTTTAAAATAGGACAGGCACTGGAAAAACACAAACAAAACAGTATATTGTTTGTTACAACAAAATTTTCGAATAGTAAAGCCATATTATAATACAAAAAAAAGAAATCAATATTACTCCCTTTCTGACTTTTTGATTTAGCCTAAATATGTAAAAGCATGGACATGAACAAGAAAGAAAGAAAAACGTGGAAGATAAAGCAAGTCAGAAAATAAAAACCTTCCTTTTTTATATACATTGCTCAATTCTGGCTATACATACAAAAGCAAGCCAAACATAACTAGCCAGATTTTTTCATTCCATTTTCAAAAGAAAAATAGGTTAGTTATTTTCCCCTTTGTTGGCAGGCCAACCAGAACAGCTGCCAGTAAATGCCTCTGCTATTCGGTACCTGGAGTGTTCTCTACCAACAGCTGCATTACGCAGAGGGGCAGGAATCGGCTCCTTGCTGCAGCCGGCACTTCCAGCTCTCACTGCAGAGGGCAAGTGGCCACCTCATAATCCATTTTTCAGCCCACGAGGCGTTCGGGACCCACTCAGCTGCCAGTCTTATCAAACCTGCTCCAACAGCATGTAACCTCCACCAGACGTTTCAAAGTCACACCCACAAAACCATCAACATCTGATGGATCTAGAACTGCGGAAAAGATCAGCACAAGGAATTTTTACGTTTATGCCCTTAAGTACGAAGTTGCACTTACATCATACTTTAAAGGAAGCTCAAAAATAAGCCAAACGTTTCATTTTTGAGCTTGCTTAGATCTACAGAGAGAAAGAGGTTCTGGGGAGGTGAGCAGTTAAGCATCTCTAGATAATAAATCTTTCATACTGAAGGCCATCCAAAACAGAAAATTGTCAGAGAAAGACTATTTATCAGAGGGAATTGGAAGTACTCAACCACAACAGTCTTTGAATATAACCAGAAAAATAAAAATACATTACATAAGAAATTAGGTTTGCACTTCTCAATAAGATCCCCAGAACACACTTCTTGAATATTAAGTTTCCAACCACACTAAAAATGTTACTTTGCTGTTATGCATGGATTCAAAAAATTATTTGAAATGGAATAACTAAAATTTGGGCATCTGAACACCTGTTAAAATTTACTTGAAAATTCAAAAAGTGTTACACTCTTAATAAAACTTTGGACAACAGGACCAAGATTTTGAGGTGTTTTTTTCCCCTCTGAAACATGCATAAGCAAATCAAATAAGCTTAGCAACATACGCATTTGGCTCTGAGAAGAAAGTAGCATCCAGGCATTCCTTAGGACTTGGCAAGAAAGAAGCGAGTCTTATCAACAAAACATAAATACAAATCTAATATTGTGGAATTACAGATTAAATAGTAACAGTGTTGCATATGAAAACATATTAAATTCTAGACTATTTTTAATTATCTATGAATTTATAAAAAAGAACCGCCTGTTGTAGAAACAGTTACTGAAGCTTAAAAAAAAAAATTAAATTCATCAACTTTAGAGGTAAACTGGTTCCCTAAGGATGTAAGGATCCCTGAGGAATGTAACTGCTCCTACATTTATACAGTCCTGAAATTACAATTCAGCCCTTTGAAGGCAACTGCAAGGCTGATGTGGCCCCAGTGAAAATGAGTTTGACACTCCTGGACTATGGGAACAATATTTTCAAACAGAGCAACTGGAATAATGGCCATGTTTAGGAGTGAAACCATTAAAACTGAATAAACGGGAATACAGCTGAGAATCAAAAAGCTTATATATGCTGTTTCAGCAGCTCAAAACATATGCTAATTTGGGCATACTATTCATAAATTTTTTAAAATTTGGTTTTCTTTTCTCTTCAGGACTTTAAGAACCTGTTCTTAAGTGTGCACACACATATGTGTGAAGCTTTTATATTTCTTTTTGGTAAATTTTAACACAACGTTGAAAAATGAGGCAGCTAGTTAGAGCTGAGAGCCAACTGTTCTTCCAAGACTACAAAAGCTAGTGAAACACTTACTGCAAGCAATCAAAATTTGTCCAAGCATCTTTACATACATTTGTTCAAGTAGAACTGAGAAGCTTTTTCCCAAAATAAGTATTTATCTTTTCACCTGATCTTTCAGAACGGCGTCCCTGCTTGCACTCTGACACTCACAGCTCACTTCATTTACAATTCATCCTCCATGATCAAAGACAAGATAACAAAAAACTCCAGAGCCGCAACACTCAATTCTGAAATTATCACTAGCTGCAATACATGAGGTAAAATTTTGCAGATTAGTCCTTTTTAATTTTCAGTCATACAATCTATAAAAAGCATTGTCATTGCAGCACATATGGGCTGTAGCACACAAGGACCCTGAAGCAAGAAAACATGATGTATAACATTAAACTACATCTGGGAGATGCTTCTGTTGAGACCATGGAGTCTGGCAAACAAAATATGAAAACTTGACTGCAGGACCTCCTCACCCAGAGTTCGGGTCATCCCCAAACAAAATAAGGAATGTTTCTAACGCATTCCTGCCTAAGTCACTAAGTAGAGACTATAGTTGCAGCTTGATGGAAGATCATTTGCTAAGGTAATTTCAGTGTTTAAAATCCATTTTAAACTACAACCTCATTTAGTGCCAGTCTTTGTGAGTATTATGTTGACTTATAAATTCTTCAACAGCTCAGGGTTTTCTTTTCCTCAAGAGCTAAGAAAAAAGTTTGCAATGGCACAGTACTGTCCCAGTAAACACCAAGGCGTGACTATTGATGACAGTAAGTTTCTGAGAAAAGCACAATTCCATGAAAATAACCCTTGGCTCAAACTCCTTATATGTGATTTTACATCTTTTGACACATTCCAAAAAGATACAAGCAAATGAAGCAGCACTTGAGAAAATACTAACAGCAAACCAATGGCCATATTGATGTTGACATGACTTAGGGAACTGAATACAAACGAACATTAAGACATTGTACTACCCAGGTTGTACTCACTACTTCAAAGCAATAATCTCTATTAAGTAAAGAAAAATCTCAAGACTCTTAATTAGCTAAAAGATGAAAAAAAATTCTGTCTCCAGACATAATTTGTAAAATACTGTTTGCACCTCACCTATCAAACTAGGACTTGGAAGATGTTATTATAAGAAAGCGTGCTATTAACACCATTTCTACAAGATACCACAGTAAAAGGTTGTACATATCAACAAAGTTGGTATATATAACTAAACTTAAGTCCTATGCTTAAGAGCACTGATGTAGATGTTTCTTCCAGGTATATAAACTGGCCTTATAGGAGACATTGCTTCTCCCAATAAACCCTAATTCACCTCATTTCATGACATATCTTTAAGATGTTAATTCACTTTCAGAAGAAAGGTGTTTGTAATGCCCATTTTCACTCATGATGACAACATTCAGGAGTTCTAAGCCTTAGTTTAATAAGGCTGAGATAATACAGCCCAATTTTACCATAAAAAATACATCAGAATTGAAGCACACCAAAAGAAAAATCAATCGCTTCTCAGTATTTTCTTTTTTGCTACATCCATTTCCATTATAGTATTTCACTTCCAAATACATCAGCTTCTAAAGCTACTACAGCCTAGCTCAGGTTTAAATTTAAGTAATGTAAATAACCCGCCAACACTTCCTCCGTACTTTTCCAGGCACTACTACTTTAACCATGGTCCACTATGAATTCCAGTCATCATAGTGATAGTGATGCTCAAGTTGAAACAAAAAAAAAATTGTTTTCCTCTAAGTTGGAAAAGGAAAGCATAATGAAAAATTAAGAATTCATGTAAGTTCACAGATAAATACAGAAGCAGCTACTGAATACTTTGAAACAAGCAGAAAAATGTATTACCTGCATAAAAAGATAAAGAATTTACTGCAAAAACATACAAATCCTTTGGTCATTGTTCCACCACAGATTATTCCACACTATATTCTAAAAATTATTTGCAAGACTACAAAAGTAAGCCTGATCTTTATACAAGTACACATCTCATCCAGCATTGGTATATGAAACAGGTAAGGCAAGGTGTCATGAAAACATCACACTACTAAGGCACACATTAAGAACTGCAAATGTCAGATCTAGGTTTAGTTCATATTTCATAATCAGGCCAAATTTGTTTTAATTGTTAAGTGAGCTCTTAGCATACACCTCTATCTCCACTAGAAATACACAACCAAAATAGAAAATCAGGAATATCAAAATAATAGCTTTGTGTCCCTGTCCCATCCAATTTTTACCTGATTTGTTTTGTCCTTACACAAACTCACAGTGAATTGTATTGCTTCAACTTCAGGCTGTTCAGTTTAGATGCATAAGAATATCAGAACACTGGGTATTACAAGAAGCATTTTAAATTGCACCTTTACTTTTAAAAGTAATTACAAAACTGAGAGACAAGCTAGTTATAACACATCGATTGATCTGTACTAACTGTCTGATTGCACACTGTTAATCCATAAGAATTATGGACTTGTGCAAAATCTTTTTCCACTGTAGGTTCAAATAACCTGACCAAAATTACTTTTCATGGCAAACTATAGCAGCTTAACTGATATCATATAACTTAATATCTACGAGGTCCTGAAGTATATTAAAACAAAAATATATCAATCCCCTCACAATAGCCTAAAATAATTTATTAGAAATAGCAGACCAAATAACTGGTGTACTAGCATGCCTTTACAATATCTGTAACTTTCACAAAGTTAACTTCTTCAGTTTTAAAGCAACATCTTCTTACTATAACATCTCTTCTTCAATCTCCACCAAATCTGACTTCTGAATTATAAACTCAGACTTTTGTTTAGCTTTCTGTCACCTTTCCACGGATTTCTGGCCATTAGATTTTGCTCCATATGCCAAATGCATCTCTCAACCTCCTTCTGCCCTTTTTAACAGTTCTCTTGGTGACAACACCTGTCTCTCTCATGAAGGCCACAAAAGTAAACATCACATTCAGTGTGATCATTTCTATGTACCCAGGTCTTGAGGATTTAAACTGTAAAACACCCGAAATTTTTCTAACCTATCCACATAACTGGAAAACTGATGCTGCTTTTATGTGCATCACTATTACTATAATGTGCTCTGCCTAACCTTGAGAAATGAAATCTTACCTCACTATGGTACACATTTAGTACATGTTTAGAATATTGCTTCTAAAAATTGCTTCCCTTGTGCATAATTCTCTATACATCCATCTAGCAGCTGCTCATCTGCTTATGGCTGCAATAAACAATAGCACACAGGGTTGCTAACAGAGCACTCATGACTTATTCTCACGCTGCCAATCAAGATGCCATCATCCTTCCGCCAGCTGACTCGCATCAGTTCCTACCCTGCTGTCCTTATCTTTAGGGAAGCTACCAAAACATCTACTAAATCACTTATTTTTTGTTCTTACAGTTCCTTTGCTGAGCTCCGTAAAGAATTTCAACAGTGGTTAGACTGCCCTTACCTGGGTCATAATCTACCTGCTGATGAATGCTGGCTTGATGTCATCTTGTCTCAACTTGTATTTGGGTTGACAGTATTTTAAGCCTCCGTTTTAAATTCGTAGTATTAGGTTCAAACACCTACCCACAATGGAATTCCTGGTCCATTACTGAAGTTTGTATGTCTGTTAGTACATATCCTGTAACATTAATTTCAGGTTTTTAAAGTCAGCATACTAAGCTGTTTTTTCACTTTACCAACTTACCATTCTTCTCCATGTTCTGCTTTACTCTAGCAGGTTGTACAGCATGTTTTCTTACACTGACTCCACTCCTTAAACCTTGACACCTTTTGTCTTAGAATCACATTTCCTCTACATTATCTTCATTTTTTTCTTTGGAGATGACCTTATTATATACATTCTACTTATCCATCTTGCACGATTTCCCTTTTCATTGAGATGCAAGTTGAAAACTTTATCAAGCCACCTCAGAGGTAAAAGTCATTCATGCAGAGTCAAACATTTCCTTGGCAGGAGACAGAAGACTGCTGGATTTCTTGTAAGATAATATCCCTGATCTTATGCTTTATGTTGGGAGTCAATATTCAACTAAAAAAGCTCCTGATTTTATTTAACACTGTCTTCTATTCTCTTAGGTGGAGGAAGTTTGGAAATAATTTTTGACTTGCAAGTGCTCTTAAAAAGTGAAGAATGAGAAAGAAAGAAAGAAAAACAAAAGGTCTTTTGACAGTTTCTTCTTCTCCGATATGTTTAGGAATCCAACAAAGCCAGAAGGGGAAAAGGAACACCACGATCCCAACTTTCTTGCTAGTGTCAGGGTGGTTCACCAAAACGATACAATCCCACAGGTTGACTGTGGGCTCCATCTCCAATGTGACCGCCCTTGGTTCACCTCCACACCTCTTGCTGCTTTCACAGGTACTCAAAGTTTAAACCGATAAGAACTGGGATGGTGTCACCATTGTTCAAGCTGAATAGAAAGATTGATACCTGACAGTTTCAAATACGAGTTAGCACTGTGGAGACCTGACACAGCTACAAGCAATAAAGACAGTGGTGTTGTCTGTGGCAGATTTAAGAAAATATTATATCCATTGGTATTTGATTCATGTTCAGAAGGTTGTCACCACTAGCAGGGGGAAGATCTGGACTTCTTAAAAAAAATAAACACATGAAAAAGCACATGCAGATGTCGATGCAACTTGCAGGTGATTTTCAAACCCTGATACCTTCCCTCCAGTATAATTTAAAACAAAACAAGTCGCAAACTACACCTGACAAATGATTGACTGTTTTACAGTGATAGTCAATGCAGTTCCAACTACATGTTGTATCTGACACACAACAGATAGATTCATTTGACTTACCAGGTTCTAAACAGATATATACAGCTCTACACACCAAAAGACAAAATATTATTCTCCCATGCCCAACACAGGAATGATGGTTTTACAGCCAACGACTATAAAGTATCACCACTCTTCAAAGGCAAGACTTTACTGGTGCGGTGACACATATGAAACAGAGCTGCAATTTCTACTCCGGTTTCTTCAAGGACTCCATTATGACCAGTTTTCAAATATAACTGATCTTAGGCTCAGCCAGCTTTCTAGAAGATGCAAAAATGCAGAACAGCAAAGAAAGAAACAGATCCAGCCTGCTTTGGAATGACAACTGTCCTTAGGCTCATCAGGGCTGTCTACTGTCCCATTAAGATAGCAGCACTGACTTGAATTAATTTTTTCACAACATCCTTGAGGTGGAAAACGAAGAAAAAAATAACAAAAAGCAGAAGCAAAACCACTAGTTTATAGAAAACAGTTTTAACTAGTTTAAATGACGTGGTAAATAAACCTGAAGTTTTGCTGAATAAGTGAGTTTCAAAATAGTCTTGTGGGTTCTTGAACAGTTTCTATAAGAAAAAAAAAAATTCATTCCTCCTTTCACTTCCAGGATTCAACTGATAACTGTTAAGCTTCTGAAATAGAACTAAACTACCTGCATAGGCAGTAGTCTAAAATTAACACTTTCTGTAAGAAAGGTCACTTGAAATACAGATAACACACACTCTTTCCAAGTTCAAAAAGCTGCATTTCATCAAACATCTTTGAGCTCCAATGCTGCAAATTACAAACATTCATACTAAATCATGGAGAGCTCCCATGGGAGCTGATTTGGCTCACCAGTCCCACTTAGGATGGGTTCTATTTCATAATTTCAAACATACACCAACAAAAGTATTCTCATTTAATGCTGCATGCAAAGAAACATATAATAGCATTACTTGTAGTCCTTGTAGGAAGAACACATCCAAGACAAGTATAAAACAAAAAAACACTGCACAAAAAAAAAGTGGACCTCACTGCATGTGTTTCCAAAATCTAAATTTATTGGAAGCTGAACATTGCTTTATCTTCTCTCCCACGTCTAATGTGACGTTTCAACATACAGTTAAACTGCAATTCAATAATGGTCTACTAGTTCACTTCAAGAGGAACCCTGCTACGAATTTTGGCATGAGGTAGACATTTTCACAGTCATTTAAAAACTAAAACAGTAATTATCAATTTATGAATCGTAAAATCACTTATTCTAACGAAGAAATTCCTATTTACTCCTTGCAGGTAGCGTTTTAAGGCCAAGATCAAACCGTACACTGAACTTAAAGGCACTTCTTCATAAAAATCAAACAAAGAAGCCTGCACCTAGAAAAAGGTACGTTTCTACATTTAAGAAATCTTTAGTAATAAACCTTCTAGATAACCAAGAGAACAATTTGCAGAAGATATCATTATTCATCCTTTCAAGGGAGGATTAAACTGCATTTTGGAAATAGGAATCCTAACAATTTTACTCCCTAGCATTACTATACAATATAAGAAGCATCACATCTTCAGAATTCCTAGACTACTTCCAGATTCACACTACTGAGAGAAAGCAATGGCACAACACAACAAAAAGTAGAGGAGAGGAAACTTCATCAAGTGTTCCTTAACTGGCACCCTAAAAAAAATACAACACAAAACCAAATAACCAAAACCAACAGGTTCCTTAGATACGTAGAACAGCCAACAGCTCCCATAGACTCAAGAAATAAGTAACTCATAGGGTGCAACTTCATATGAATGTGAACTGCATGTTATGCATGCAAGTATTGGAACCTTACCTGTCACCTGCAATATTCCAGCTGGTTCTACACAACAGTATTGTGTATGTAACATAGCAGTGTATAAGACAGAATGACATGTTTACTATTAGACCCTGGCAAGTACACAGTGAAGTTATTATTTCATTATTAATAAAGGCAGTTTTCTTTATTTCTCTCACTCCCTCCATTCTACCTCCAAACATCCTTTTTGTAAATAAGATTCAGGTACACCATCACTATGAAGTGTTACTTTAAGTCAAAGTCTTTTTTAATCATACAAAAGCAGTATAGTGCCTATTAATTATTTAGGATGTATGCGCAATTAGAGCAGCTCAAGCTTGTGTGGAATGCATTAGTCCTCAGACAAAAAACAAGGACAGGTACAGGCAATCTTTACGACTGACTTACACAGCTGTGTTAATGCCATTCGTACCAGATGACTACGTAAGGTAGAAACCTAGACATGATGTATGTAGGGATTATGAAGATAATCTTGCAGCCTGAAGATGATCACAGCAGCAATTCAAGGACCTTTTGCCGGCTGAAGCCAGCACCAGATCGCACAGGAGCATCGCAGCGAAACCGCCCAGGGCAGCAGCGCCTTCAGGCACTCGCGTGGGTTCACTCACTCCCGCCAGTGAAACGCAGCCCACGTTCCCGCGGGACCCGCCGACCCCTGCCCAGCCCTTCCCACCCTCCCACAGGCCGGCGGGCACCGTCCTCGGCAACACGCCGCCCTGCAGCCCCGCCGAGCGGCTCCTCAGCCTCGCACCCACGGCCACGAGAGCGAACCACGCGTGTCCCATCCCCGCCAGAGCGCGGGCTGAGGCGGCAACCGGCGGCACCAACAGCTCCCGCTCCGAGGGGCCGGGAGGAGCGAGACTGCGGGCGAAAAGCCCCTCACAGCCCACGGCGGGGGACCCTGAGCGCCTCACGGCCTCGCCACGCCGGGGAGGCCGCCTCAGGGGAGAACGGGGCCGGCGCGGCCGCGCAGGTGGGTGACGGGGACAGGTGCGCGGNAGGGGCGGCCGGGGCTACCCACCTGTATTTCTTGAAGAGCTGGTCGGACTCGCGGAAGCCGTTGTTGAGCAGCATGTTGATGCCGGCCAGCGCCAGCTCCGCGTCCTCGATGGGCAGCGGCGCGTCCCCGTCCTCCCGCCGCGGCGGGGGCTGCTCCGAGCCGGCCATGACGATGAGGAGGCAGCGGGACCCAGCCGGCTCTCCCCTACCTACCTACCCACTCACCTATCTGTCTGTCTGTCTACCCGCCCGCCGCCCCTTCCCGGACGGCTCGGTGCTGCCTCTGCTTGCACAGAGGACGGATCCGGGGGCGCCGGCGGGAACGCGCTGCCCGCCGCCGGGCCGTGCTCCCCCCGCGCTGCGGCGACGCGGCAGCCGCCTCGCGCCCGCAAGCCCTCCAAAAGCAGCGGCGCCCGCCTCGCTCCCCAGCGCGCAGGCGCCGAGGGGGCCGCGCATGCGCGGGAGCGGCTGCCGGCGAGGGGCCGGGGTGGGTAGCTTGTGGGAGGCGGGTGGCGGCCGCGGGGAGGCTGTTCTGGTGGCTGCGGGGTGGTGCTGGTGCCGCCCTGCGGAGCTTTCAGCCGCCTTTGCTTGTCCTCTGCCCGGAGGCCGCCGACCGCACGGGACCGGGGAATCACAGAATGTTCGGGATTGGAAGGGACCTCAAAAGATCATCCAGTCCAATCCCCCCGCCAGAGCAGGAACACCCAGATGAGGTTACACAGGAAGGCGTCCAGGCGGGGTTTGAATGTCTCCAGAGAAGGAGACTCCACAGCCTCCCTGGGCAGCCTGTTCCACTGTTCCATCACCCTCACTGAGAAGAAGTTTCTTCTCATATTTAAGTGGAACCTCCTGTGTTCCAGTTTGTACCCATTGCGCACGGCGGGGTCCGGTGGGTGGGAGGCGGGCGCTGATGCCCGGCGCTTGTTTTGTCCCCCGCCAGGTTTTTTCCCCTCAGTGTCCCCTCCCGCGCGCCTCTGCTGGGGGGTGGGCAGCTGCCGGCCGCCTTCCCGCCAGGCGGGCTCTCCGCAGCCCTGGGGCTTCTTGCCAAACCCACTGGGGTTTTCCTCGGGTGGGCTGCGGGAGCTGGGGCCGCAGCCAGGCCGTTGGTGAGAAGTGATGAAGTCCTCCTGTGATAACGCAGCTTTCTCTTTTCGCGGAAGTGATTTTTTATTTTTCCTAGTCAGCAGCCGAGGTCATTAGCCCAGAGGCTGAAGTTCCTCGTTTGTACGATGGTGACTGCCACCAAGTGCAAGTCTGGGAAACTGGGGGGTTTCTAGCAGCAGTGTGAACTTGTCTGTGAAGCTGGCACCAAAAAACCAGCATTTTGCAAGTTTCAGATACAAGCTAGTCTGGCAGGTGTTTCCAGATGCAGGATGGGTTGGAAAGTACACTTGCATAAATGTATCCATTCCAACCCAAAGTGGCCGAGTACCTGGACACTGAAAATACACCCACGATGTTTTCGTCCCGCTTCTCAGGAAGAGACCTTTTTCGCTACACATAAATTTAGGTGAAGACAAAGGCTATTACCTACAACTCGGTCTTGCTTCCTGTCAGATAGGACCATGCTACAGCTGCTCTTTTGGAAATTTAAGGATCAGACTTCACCCCCTTGCTAGCATACAGAACAATGGGACTATGCTCTACTTTTAGTAGCAACCCCTCTTCCCTGTCAAGGAAAACATCTGCTTTCCTGTGAATCAAATAGCAATATCTCTGTACATGCCTTATGGGAATCACTCCTACCGCCTCAGGAAATACTCTGTACCAAAAACCTCTTGAGACAATGCTTTTTGAAAGGCAGGGATTGTCTAATGCCAGGAGGCTTCTGAAATCTGTCAGGTGTGAATCAGGTCACTTGGCTGATTCCCAGCCACTCTGTCTTACTGAGCAGAGCTGGGTACTCAGAGGGGTGTTTAAAAGAGAACATGCCTTCTGTTACAATGCACATCTCCAAAACAGCATGATCTACACAGCCTAGAAATCTTCAAGGGCTTGTTGGAAGTCAGCACAGCGTGAATGGGGAATGACATGTTCTGCCATGTATTCACAGGTTATTTGTGAAATTTGGACTCCAGAAATTCAAACAGCCTTGCTAAAAGGAAGTTGCAGGTTGCAGTTTCACCACCTTTGTTCTCTGTTTCAGGTGTGTGCAAGACATTGCATTCCAGATGGGAAAAAAAAAAATATCACTTCTGTAAGGTTATCTCTAATGAAGGATTCTGTGGGCAGAGATTCAAGGTGGAGTGGTTTGTAATATCCTTTCCCTTAGTCATATGTAATCGATTCGATCAAGAAGCAATGAATCTTCTTATGGATTCCCTGATAACTTGTCACAGAGAAGGCTAACTCCCACCTCCAAGTACCATTTCTGAGGAGCAGTGAAGAGCCAAGTCCTTTGTGAAACACCTACTCCATTTCTCTAAAGCTAGATTGCTATTTCCTAGCCCCTGTGTTTGAATGATAGCATAGCAGGGCTGTGTTCTCTCTGCAGGTTTTTGGCCCCGTGCACAAGGAGCTAGAATTCTTGGGGATCTTCTTTCTAACACCACATTGCTTCAGACGTTGCTCAGGGTTGGCACTGACAGTCTGACTTCTGTAACAAATGCTTTTATAACTATCCAGTAGCTAGCTATTAATTTTGAATCTCAAGACGTGAATAGCTAAATCAACTCTCCGGAAACACAGCTATAAATCTACAGAAAAAATTGGCAGAATGAAACTGCATTTCAACTGTTCAAGCAGAGAAGTAACGCATTTAAACACCAGCGATGAAACAGTATTACGTCTGCAGTTTGACTTCAACAGCTGAGCAGCAGCCGTTTTATGGTGCTTTTGTTGTTGTGAACTGCACTGGAACTGCATTTTCCTGCAGAACTGGATTGGAAATCAGCAGGGCTGTAAGTCTCCCTGCCTGCCCTGTAACGGCAGATGAGGTCTTGTGGTGGGTTACAGTTAGGCTGATTCACACAGAGGATGTGGTACCGCTGATTCAGCTTGCTAAAATTGGCCAGGAGAGCAAGGAAGCTGTAGTGAACAGAGCTACATGGATGACTTGTACTTGGTGATCAAAGCTTGTGTTTACCTCCCAGTCTACCAACATTCTAAATGTCTTTCTTGGTTTTGTTTTTAATTTCTGGTAACATACTATCATCAGTACGATAGGCACTAAACAGTCAATAATTTCGGCAGACGCCAGTGAGTGGCTGGCTTTCCACTTGCCCCACAGCTTGCTGCAGTGCAGTATTGAACAGCCCATGCCACTGTGGCCTATGTTACCTCTTTCTTATGAAAAGAGATTGAGGCAACTGGTTTGTAATTACTGAAGGACAATAAAGTTACTGATGGTGAGCAAGAATTGTACTTTGAATGAATTAACTGGCCTAACATATGCAAGACCTTTACTCTGGTTTCCCAGAAGTTGTTAGATAGGTAGAAGGCAAAGTGGCTACAGTATTCACATCCTGTAAGAGACACAGAACTGTGGTGTTTTACAGCCCCTTTGCAGGACACTGCTGTCGTAGGTCTAGATAGCTTGTGCCTTTGACTTCTCAATTGCTCTTTCCTTTGACAAGCTTTCCAAGTTTCTGCCCCATCTTTGTGCTTCTGACAGGGAGAAGTCCTGCAAGTCATCATCTTCGCATACTGGTCCATGAGTCAAAAATTGTTTTTCACTGGTGTTTTTCCTCTGTAAGTCTAGTTGGAATTTATCCCTGCTATAAAATCCATGAGCTACAGAGAATGGCAAAATTTCAAGTACCAGGGAATAAATTATTACAGAAAAGCATATGGATTTATCTAAAGCATCAGAGAAAAAATAATTAGGAGCAGACCTGTATTCATATTTTCTTTAATATCATTTTCATGGTCTCTAAATTCGGTTCCACTTATCCCAGGGCCCTTCTCCAGAGTGTCTGATGAGGCAATCTAACCCCTTGCTTCTGTCTCAGAGTGCCCTAAATCTGATTTTACTGGGTTTCTTTTTACCTGTCTTATTCCAAAACTCTACCTCTGTCCTGGAACACCTCAATAAGCCTGGTATAATTTACACTTTTTAGGATGGAGATAAAATTTCAGCAGTGGATTTAGAATATTTGATCATCAGCAATTAAGTCAGAGTCACTGCTTGTTTACGTAGAAGTAAAATCCTTCAGAATTGAATTAACTATTTTCCTCTGTGTTGCAGAAAGTATGACTGTGTCTGAAGTGTTGAAAATACAAGTTAAAATCATAAAGACATCTCCCACACTTTTTCAATCTCAGACACAATCCTGCAGAATCTGCTCCTCTAATTTTTTAATTCCTTTTGAGAATTTGCTGTTCTAGTTAAATAATATCAGATGCAGTCCCACTGTTGGTTATGAAGGGGTGTTACAATCCAGGGTTTATCCATCTTTTCCACACCAGCTGCCAAGGGGGTCTTATCTATGTCAGTGACTGCCAATAACAGCTAGTGAATACATAATTGTGAATATCTTCCCTTTTTGAATATATTGTTTTTGTTAAGAAAGAAGTTACTGAGTTAACTATTACATTTGTAAGGAAATGTGCTTTTTAAGTAGCTGCAGCCACTTGTTCTTGGGCTTTGTGCCTCACGCTGTACCTCTGAGTTTTGCAACGATGATGGTCCTTGCTTACTGTGTCTTATCACTGAAATATTTATGAGTGGTGAGCTTGGCATCTGTTATCATCATGCATTTTCCATATAGCGCAGCAACTAAGCAATACTACAAAGCCAAGCTAATCTTCAGAGCTGGCTCTCCACATTTTCCTTTTAATATGCATTGTCATTTTAAGGGCTAAACCTCACCTAAGGACACACATGAAGTGACTATTAAAATGACTTGTCTGTTCTGTCAATAGACATGCATAAGTATCCTGGTAAAACGAAACAGGCTCAATGGCCCTCTTCATCCAACATATTCCAAAGATACTGGAATTGAGTCGTTTGACCCTTTCCTCTGATTAGAGTGCATTACAGTAATAGCAATTAGAAGAATAAGCTCTGTTTGTTGCAGTGGACTTTATTCCGGAATCAACTACTCCTTCCTCTCACAAGCTTTCTGGTTTCCCTGCCTATTTTTTGCAGGAAGCCTTTTGTGTATGGAGAGCTATCAGATGGAAGGTGACTGACCCCTCGATCCTAGTCTCTTGAGCACTCGTTCGTGGCTGCTCCCATCTAGTCTGTAACAAGGGCTGTGCTGTGGCATTTCTGCATGGAGAAATCGCAGAGGTGTCTGAGTCAGAGCAGATAAAGTTCTTGGAAAGCCAAAAAGGAAAGTGAAAGGTGAGACAGAGCAAAACAGACCTATTTCATGGAGTTTTTTTTCATGTTTTAATTATATTTGACAATGTTTATTTTTAGCCAGACTTAGTGTTGCTCTGGACCCCAATATATAGTCAGTCATATAATGGGAAAAATTCCTGTGCAGTCACAGAGAGTTATTTTTGCTGAAGCATATGAAGGTGTATAATTTTTGCTATATAAAGGATTAAAGGATGCTAAATGACAGAGCTTTTTAGTGTTGTGTTTTTCTTTTTTTTCCCAGAATGTGCTAATAGCCAAACATACGCACACAGTTCCAGAGAAAACAAAGGAATACAGAAGTACTGAATACTAACAGCTGCTCTGTTTAGGCAGCAGCCACATGCTGGCCTGTTTTATGAAAATTAATTGGAAAAACTTCCACACAAAATAAGCATCCTACTTGAATTTTTAAGAGCCAGTTTAAAATATTTTTACTTTCAAATGAATGACTTCCTACAGAGTTCAGATCTACGTTTGGTTGTAAAAATACTTGCTCTGTATTGCCAGAGAGCATGTAATGTAAAGTCCAAAGTGATTGTTAGAAATCCACCAGTTTTAGCACAGTCCTTTCTGGGGAGTCAGAAAAAATTCATCTTTATCTAAATGTCATTAAAATCTTTTCAGTATGGAGAATCTGCAAACTAATTTTCCCTCTTGGTGCTCCAGTGACCAATGAAAACAATTTATTGCATCTTAGTTACAGAAGCGGGGGTAATAGCAAATTAAAACAGGTGAGCTTGACAGTTTTGTGTATGGAGAGTGAGGTAGGCTGTCTTACCCAAATTGAGAAACATAAACATTATTTGTCCCATACAATACCTCTGTTTCTACATTATGGAATCTTAATTGGGACCTTATTAGTCTTTCACTTAAGCTTTCACTTAAGCTTTCACTTTGACCTTTCACAAGCAGGCCATAAATTTTAATACTATAAATTTTTTGCTGATCTGCTTTGGAGTTTTCCTGCATTTTTCAATGGTGCATGAAGCCATTTGACAGACCAGATGTGTTTGTGAAGGATTTTTCTCTATCTATTCATTCTTCTATACACATGTACATGTATCTATAGATGTATAGCATTCACCAACAAATTATTTGCCCAGTTACTGAGGATATGCCTTTGTACTTTCAAGCCTATGATGAAAAATGAGTAGTCAGCAAGGCCATAGATAATCTGTGGCAAACATATCAGCCTTAATGAGCACTCTTTGTGTTAGTGCTCCCTCTCAATCCTTGTAATGTAAAATAATCAAATATCCTTGTAAGACACATTTTGAAATGTTTGGACTGTAATAAACATAATATCTTGCTAGGGCTTATTTTCCTTTCACCAGTTTAGCAGTAAATATTTTCTCACAGGTGTCAAGCAGCTTGATGCATAATGCGATTTGAAATGAGATTATTTAAAGATTACTTGTCAGCAACATTTGTACTTTTGTACTTCCATTTGGGACTTCTGGCATTATAATGTGTTTTATATTTAGTATCTTAACATTTTTCACTAGCTTATTCCTCAGTCCTTCACTACAGAAATAGAATGGCCTCTATTGGGCTACAGAGGTTTTATTTTGGCAATGTTAGATGTCATGTTTGTTTTTCAGGTTTGAAATCTGTGCCTCTTGCCCCTCTTCTTTTTCCTAGCCTGAGAACAGGGAATATTTTGCTAAAAAGTCTAGGGGCAAAAAACTCAGTAGACTCCACTGACAACATTTTTTTGTGGCACAAGACACAAGTTTATGTAGACAGAGTGTCCTGATAATCATCTAGAGGAGACTGGGCAAGGCTGCATGACCCAGATTTATACTGTTCTCTTTGAAAGATATTCATAACTGCAATGACCAGAAGTTGAGGTAAACAGGAAGGAAGGCATGAAGGAAAGAGCTAGTGGGCTTATGGTTGAGTACCGAAGGCAGCCAAGAGCTCAGCTTGAGAGGCAGAGGGAGGTTATGAAGCAGCCTTGGCAGAGCTGTGAATCTCCCTTTCCTAGTATTAGTAAAACTGCCAACACTAGATTTTCGTTCAGATGTCCCTTTTTTCCTCTTCTCACGTTTTCTTGTTGCTGTAGGCTTGGAGATGGGAGTACTACTTCAAGGCCTAAGAAAGCATTGCCACTTGATGGTCGTATGTCACTCAGATATGAGGCAGCCTTGTCTTACCTGTGTCTTTCAGACAGCCACTTAAATTCTCCATGTATTGGTTCTCATACCTAGGGATGGGGATGTAATGCTCAATAATATTGTGCATTAATGTTGATGGCTATGCTGCGTCAAGGCATTCGGTAGTCTGCAACTGCCACAAACTAAAGCATCTTGACTTTCTGTAACTGGAATAGACCAATCAGAATATGTTCATTTGAGCAGCTCTGTCAGCAGTGGATATGCCTACAAAGATGGTGAGCTGCTTCCCTTGCATATATGCTATGCATATCTTTGTCCCTGATGATTTCAGTTCCTTATGTTTTAGGAGTTTAATCATATCTTCTGGAACATAGTGCTCTGTTCTTTACAAAACTCTTCTCCGAGGCTTGCACACATAGATGGGGCAACTGGCTTTTAAAAGAAGCAGTATGATTTGTGGTGTATATCATAAGACAGAAAAAAGCCTAAAAAACCATATTGAGAGACAGATGCTACCCCAGATATCGAAGTTTTTATTTCTGGATACTAGCTTTTAATCTGTGAAACCTGTACTTTGGTCTGAACACTTTTGCTGCTCACTCAAGAAAATAACTAGGAGCACCATTTAATTTAAAGAACCATTTAATTTTCGAGAAAAGTGATCGTGTTTGTATAAACCTAAAGTAAAGGATCATCTTCTATTAAGGGTGTGTTCAGGTAGTATGTCTATTTATTTACACTCAGGTTACAGCATTATCTAGAGGCAACTGCTAAACAGAGCTGTGTACTTAAATAATCCTCACTCTTTTCTTCTTTGCCTTAGTTTGTTTTTCTATAGTCATTAATATTAGCTTATGTGAATGGACTGACAGTTTATATGAATGATTCTTCACATTTTGATGTGTAAAACTATAAAGCAGACATTCAAAATACACATTTGTCACTTGGTGATATTATTTCCTGTATCTGACATTTAATTTAAAACAGAATTTAAGAGACTGGAAGATGATACTTGACCAACTAGATTTTGAATTGACAGCTCCGGAATGAAATTAAGCAAAACCAGGAATGTACATGTTCTCTCCTGGTACTTAATGAAATAAGCACCATGCTGTTGACTGAGCTTGCTGTTCTCTAAAATAAGAAGTGATTTCTCTTTTTGCTTACCATTAGGTTTCCCCATTCTTCCACTTCTGGAAATTTAGGCCATTTCTTTGAAATACATACTCTGTCTGAATCAGTTTATAAATTGTTCCTATTGGGGCACCTGTTAATCAAGGTATGTAGACTGGGAAACACTCTTGAGAATTAAGGATTCCTCCAAGCAGTGACTACCAGAATCAGTTCCCACTATGGAAGTGGCAGTGTTTGCTCTGCAAGTGAAACGCTGCATTGCAGATAAAGGGAGATGGCAAAGCCAAGATTCTCTGTGCATGTAATGGTAACCACAAGAGTGACTTACAAATCTTAATATGCAACAAGATTTTTACTAAAGTAATAACAGAATAACAAATTTAATAACCCTCCTCCTTTCTTAAAGTGTATTTCGATTCTGAAAGCACTCCTGCCCTTAAACAGCACAGCGCCTTTTAAAACCACATATTGGGTGACTTATTCTTTACTGACTCACTATTTATTGTTCTACCAAGAGCGTTTTGTGAGGCTGAGAGCTACGTACCAAGCAAGCATCTTAAATTGAGTTGCGTAATTTTAGCCCTTATGAGTTATGCACAGCAATAACCAGGATGATACAGTGAGAAAAGCTATGCTTTTACTGCAGGCCATTTTTGTCAGAGTTTCTCTTCCAGACATAGCACAAGGAGAAATAATCTTTTATTTTCTCAGTACACTTTCCCATTTTTCATTCCATTAACATTTTTCTCAAATGCTTTTTTCTACTGCAATTCATCCAGCAAGTGTTCCTCTCTTTTTCCTTCCATTCCTTTCATTTTAATAGCTCTTGCACTTCCCTATTTTTTGAAGGGTCGTAAGTACACAAGCACACATAAATACACATTCTATCTCACATCTCTTTATTTGGTATGCCTTTCACTTGGGGTGCAGCCTATGTTCTCTTCTTAGGTTCTCAAGCTTTAGATCCTACAAAGCATAGAAAAAAAAATAGTTCGTACATGTTAGTTTCCTTGGTGTAAGGTAGAAACTAAGAAGAGATATATGGGCCCACCAGTTTGTCCAGCTCATCACAAAAGCAGTGAGTTCAATAAAGATGTCTTCCAGTGGTAGCACCAAGACACTGAAAGATAAGAAGGTGAAGAAATGCTGGCAAATCCAGTGTCATATAGCCAAGCACTGTCTTATCATCATGATGAGTCACAGCATCATAATAATGTAGATGCCAGGAGCTAACCATGCTATGTTTGGGTAACTCAATACTGAAAACGATGAGTGACAAAGGCATCTATAATGACAAAATTTCACTGTATTTGGAAGCAGGAGATAATTCCTTCTGGCTTGTTCCTTTCTTCACTGAGGCCTGCTAACAACATTTGCACAACACTGTTTCTATAGCTAGGTTGTAAGGCAGTCTAATTATTTCTGAAGACTAAAGTGTAATCAAGCCCTGCATCCATCGTCAGGGAATTCGTTCAGTGGGTTTCCTGCTAGGAGCTTGGAGCTGGGTTGGCTGCTGCTAAGTCCTCTTATTGTATATGTTTAAGATGGTGTGTGGGTGTGTTTTTGTTTGGGGATAACTAATCCCCCTCTGCTGACTATAGGATAGTCTAGAGTAGATAGCCAGTTTTTGTACATCTGAGGTTGTGAGATGCGTAACCATACAACTCCGCAATTGCCATGAGTCTTACTGAAGTTGGGTAGGTGTTACACAGCAAGTACCAAGGCTGCTGGCCGGTTTCATACGCACACATCTGTCTAGCCATTCCATTTGTTTGAAATCAAGTAGGTACACATATTTTTGAACTCTCTGTGGGTCCCAAATGAAAAATAATGAGTTCACCTACTCTAACAGTAAAAGTCTTAACATTTTTGTCTGGATTTGGTGGTGGAATGTGCTTCTATAAGCACAGCTATGCCTGAAATGCAGATGCATGTGACAGTGTTACAGTGCTTGTTGGTGCAAGCCAGACTTGTTTCGTGCACTGATGTTACAGGACATTCCCAAAAAACCTACGTTAGTATCCCCTATTGAAATGTGGGAGACTTCATTTTACCTATACAAAAAGCAAACTTTTGTTTTCAAATAGGTCTCTGGGCCATAATAAGTTTCCGAAAGCTGCAGTTATATTTTTAAATGACTACTCCTTTTTACAAGGAGTCAAATGGAAAAGACGAGGGCCAATGGGTACAAGTTACTCCTGGGGAGATTCCAATTGGACACAAGAGGGAAACTTTTCACAATGACAACAATCAGCCATTGGAATAATCTCCCCAGGGAAGTGGTGGATTCCCCAGCATTGAACACTTTCAAGCTTCAGCTGGACAGGGTGCTGGGCCATCTTGTCTAGACTGTGCTTTTGCCAAGAAAGGTTGGACCCAAGGATCCTTGTGGTCCCTTCCAACCTGGTATTCTGTGATTCTATGATACTTGGTGCAAATGCATTCTCCAATTTGTGTGAATTTGTTGTAGCCAGGAATGCCTACATACTGTTGATACACACAAGTAAATTAAATGGAAATGTTGCAAATTATGGCCAAGAACGTTACTACTCTGAGTGTACCTGCTTCAGCAGGTGGGTTGGACTAGATGATCTCCTGAGGTCCCTTCCAACCCTAACCATTCTGTGATTCAAACACGCACAGGAATTACACAGGTGTAAGACTCTTACCTCAGCAAAAGCTTTGATCAAGCCGCTCAGTTATACAATGAGCAAATGCAAAGTACCACATGGAATAATCACTGTTTTACAGTTTGTGAAGCCATTCCATTGAGTATAATCCCTGCTTGAGGCATGGCGGTCCCTTTGGTCACACTCCAGCCCTTTTTTCTCCAACTTGCACCTGCCCTTGCTGAATAATAGAATCATAGAATTGTTTGGGTTGGAAGGGACCTTCAAAGGTCACCTAGTCCAACTCCCCTGCAATAAGCAGGGACACCTTCAACTAGATCAGGTTGCTCAGAGCCCTGTCCAGCCTGGCCTTGAATGTTTCCAGGGATGGAGCATCTACCACCTCTCTGGGCAACCTGTGCCAGTGTTTCACCACCCCCAGTGTATAAGAATTCTTCCACATGTCTAGTCTGAACCTCCCCTCTTTTAGTTTAAAACTATTGCCCCCTGTCCTGTTGTAACAGGCCCTGCTAAAATGTCTATCCCTTTTAAGCCCCTTTTAAGTTCTGAAAGGCCACAATAAGGTCTCCCCAGAGCCTTCTCTTCTCCAGGCTGAACAACCCCAACTCTCTCAGCCTGTCCTTGCAGGAGAGCTGTTCCATCCTTTTGATCATTTTTGTGGCCTCCTCTGGCCCCTCTCCAACAGGTCCATGTCTTTCCTGTACTGAGGGCTCCAGAACTGGATGCAGGACTTCAGGTGGGGTCTCACCAGAGCAGAGCAGAGGAGCACGATCACCTCCCTTGACCTGCTGGCCATGCTGCTTCTGATGCAGCCCAATGTACGATTGACTTTCTGGGCTGCAAGTGCACATTGCCGGCTCATGTCCAATCTTTTATCCACCAGTACCCCAAAGTCCTTCTCCGCAGGGCTGCTCTCAATCTCTTCATCCCCCAGCGCGAATTGGTACCCGGGGTTGCCCTGATCCATGTGTAGGACCTTGTACCTGGCCTTGTTGAACCTCATGAGGTTCACATGGTCCCACTTCTCAAGCTTGTCCAGGTCTCTCTGGATGGCATCCCGTCCCTCAGGTGTGTCAACTGTACCACTCAGCTTGGTGTCATCTGCAAACTTGCTGAGGGTGCACTCGATCCCACTATGTCATTGACGAGGACGTTAAACAGTACTGGTCCCAGTACGGGCCCCTGAGGGGCACCACTGGTTACCAGTGTCCATCCAGACATTGTGCCATTGACCACTACTCTCTGGGTGTGACCATTCAGCCAGTTCCTCATCCGCTGAACAGTCCAACCATCAAATCCATACCTCTCCAATTTAGAGAGAAGGATGTTGTGGGGGACCATGTCAAAGGTCCCTTTACAGAAGCCCAGACAGACAACATCCGTAGCTCTTCCTTTATCCATTTATGAACATGCAATGCAGTCTTTGGTTCTGACCAAACTAGAAATTTGTTGTGCTTTGTATATGATTCTAAACCATGTCTTTTGGTTGTGGCCCTGAGTAACTTTCTGTTTTACCTGTCTAGCAAATTTGACTCTGTTACAGGAGAAAGGAGGACACCTATCCTAGGCAACAAAATGCTACCGATGGCTTCACTGCCAGGGGACTCTCTACAACTGAGAAGACAGGCATAGGATATATGTATTTACTTGACGTGATAAGATTTTATAATATGCTCTTCATAGGCCTGGGGTGGAAACTGTAGGGCAAACATAAACTTCTTTATAACTGCAAGGAGTAGATAAGCCACTATTTGCCTTGGGCAACTGCAGAGAGGCAAGGATTAGTCATAGAAAATACCAGCAGTCAGGAATGACTCTCAGAGCTCAGTTTCCTTAGATGTGAGAGGACGAACCAGGAACGAAACCTCCTTATAGCCCCAGCTAAGCTGGAATGCAGACACAGGTGTTTGGATTTGGGTCACTTGCATCACGTCTTATGCAGAAAGCAGTTACTACTAGAAATAGATGTATCAGAGGCAGTTCATCCTAGTCAACGTTACATTGAAGGGTTTAAGCTCAGCTGCACAACTGTCTTCACAAAGACAAGGCCAGTGCTCTGCACCTCTCAGAAACGCAGGCGCTAGGGGTCCCTCTGAGGGGAACAGAAGAACAGGCAGGCAGGGGTGTGGAAAGCTCTCTTATGACTAATTGCTGTTTGCAGCTGCAGATAGGCACATGCTTAATTATCTGCTATATGCATGCAAATTTGGTTTGCTCTCACTAGAGTCCAGCTGTTCCCTTTCAACTATACTATAATAAGTACAACGAACAAAAGAAAAAAGGTTAGAGAGTAAAATAAAAGAGGTCAGGAGTGGCAGCTTCGTGCTGTTTTCCTTCCTGTTGTATGGAAATCCTGGCCTACCAGTTTTCTGAACTCCCCGATGCAGAGATTTGTGAGTTCATAGGCTGAGTATCTGGTCAGAGAGGAGGTGAAGCCTGAGGAAAGCTGTTCGCCCAGCTCCCAGGAGCAGGGAAGGGGTGCAGGCAGGTACCCAGCCCTGCAGCAGGCAGAGGCTGGGATGCCACTCAGGCACAGAATCACAGAATGTTCGGGATCGGAAGGGACCTCAAAAGCTCATCCAGTCCAATCCCCTGCCGGAGCAGGAACACCCAGATGAGGTTACACAGGAAGGCGTCCAGGCGGGGTTTGAATGTCTCCAGAGAAGGAAACTCCACAGCCTCCCTGGGCAGCCTGTTCCAGTGCTCTGGCACTGGCGCCCTCACTGAGAAGAAGTTTCTTCTCGTATTTAAGTGGAACCTCCTGTGTTCCAGTTTGCACCCATTGCCCCTTGTCCTGTCATTGGCTGTCACCAAGAAGAGCCTGGCTCCATCCTCGTAACACCCGGGAGCGTAGTGCTCAGTTGTGGGTTGGAAGGGAGCGGAGACTGGGCTCCTTGACACCACCGTGTAGCCTGAAATAGGTCAGTCAAACCAGCAGTCATCCCAGTTTTTCTATCCAGCTTCTGTCCTCTAGACCTGATTTCCCTTAGCAGGGGTAAATCCTCTCTGAGCAATCTTAAGACTTACTTTTGCTTACGTACCTTTCCTTCTTCGACTATAAAGTCTTTCTTTGTATCTGTCCTCTAGGCTTACTTCTGTGCTTCAGGTAATTTATTGTACTGATTAAAAAAATACAGTATTTTTTTACATAACATTAATTGAAACATTCTTTAACTCTTTGTAGCAAAGTACTTTTCATAAGATCGATGCATTGTGTTCCCAACATTTAAAAACAAAAGGCTACCTAAGCGAGAATAGATCCTTTCCTCCTGTCAGCCCAAATCTGGGAACAATAGAGCTGTGTGGATTTGTACTGATCATGCACCTGGCCTTTGTTCAATGGCATTCAGTGTCTCTTTGGAAGATTCAACCTATTCATTCTTTTTTAATTAAATAACAATGATGATCATTAGTGGTTTTGTGGTGTCTGTTTTGAATTAAATTTGTTCTGAGTATATACGTCATGTTGATTCGTTTTATCTTTTGTGATAAATGCAATATATTCAGATTCAAGGATCACATGCCCTCTTAAGTGGCTCAGCAGAGGGAACATTTCCTTCCTTTAACATGGCAACATCAAGTTACAAACATCTGACTGAATACAACTTACCAGTTCAAAATTTGGTCCTACACTTGTGTATGCAGGGATAATGAAATTCCCAGAAGGGTTTTCTTTTCTTAAAGCCTGGTAAAGGCCTAGTGGGCTGACTGCAGGTGCTTCTGAAAGGGCTGAGCCCAGTCAGGCTCTTTGGGCATCGAGGCTGAGGGATCATGGCTGGTGATTTGAGACCAGCCCTTGGCACTGCCTTCACCGCTCACACTCCCCAGGCAGAATAGTTTATCTATATGGTCTCCTGGCTTCCATCCCACGGCTGATGCAAATACGTTTTGCATTGTGTAAAGTTTCTGTTTATGTATCTTTGCATTAAAAAAAAGAGTTATAGTAGGTTTCCTGGTGACTGTGTCTTGCACTGTATTACATCACAGATTTAATTTGCTATAGCAATTCTCTATAAACCTTGGCAATATCCTAGAATACATTTTTTCATACACTGTATGTAAGATTTTCTGCATGTTTTAATAAGGTGCGTGAGCCAAACTCCTGTGAAGTGGTTAGATCTTTCCACTCAGCTGCTGAACTTTGGGTCGTGTCTGTGTTTTCTTGGAGAATTGCCCAGAGCACCTTTAGCTGATTTGACACCTTGTTCTCAGGTAAATTTTATTAGTTGAAATCCTTGCCTTAGCCAACGGAACTGGTATCCAGGTGCATTTCTGACTCTCTCTGTAGCATCCAGACAGTAATTCTGATCAGAAACTAATCAGAAGCATCTAGAATTAAGATTTAAGGCAGTTGCTGTTACCTAACAATATAAATCCTCTATTAAGTAATATCTCCTGCTGATCGATCCTGGCTCATTATGTTATTAACACATTCTTAATTAAAACTGTGTCTGCAAGAGCTGGACACAGAGCCATTTATTTCTGTATCCTTTAAAATTATTTTCTTCATTATGACTTCAAGTTTCAAAAAACAGATCTGAACCATTCTTTCTGGATTGAAATGCTAACAGTCTTCTTTCATATTAATTTAAAAATTACTGACATTCCCATGAATGTAATTATTCATTCTTACCAGTGCAGAGTCCTCCTGTGACAGGAATCTTAGACATAGGCTCCCGCACAATAGAGAAATCTGCTGCTGTTCCCAGTTTAAATATAACTGAACAGAGACAAAAGATCTTGATGCCAAGTATTTGTCTTTTTATTCTGTGTAAAAATGCAGCAGTGCTCAATCTTTATCAACGAGCAGGTGACATCTTAACAAAGAAACTGCATCTCATGGAACACATCACATATGCTTCACATTTGGAACAACCTGTAGGAAACACAGTAATTTGCTCAGGTGCAAAGTAAGATAGGAGTATGTCTTAAAAAATCTTATATATTTTGAATACCATCAGCTGCAAACCAGGGGACACGGTATGGTACGAACAACAGGTCATAATTTGGTTTTGTTGCTGTAGAGGAGCTCCAAAACTGACAGAGAGAACATAAAGCCTCATGGGCTATTTTGCTTGCAATTCTTTATGCTCAGAGGATGCTTCATTGCAGCTCTGGCAATGACCAGCCTCTTGCAGTTTTGAGATGTCTGGGCCAGCTGCACAAAGGAGGTTTATGCTTATGCCTTGCAGTCTTAATGCCTTCAGTGAAGCTGTAACATGCTGTTATGGCACTATCCCCTTGAACGTGAAGTTGCTTTTGCCAGGAACATTCATTTAATGTATTTTTAGAAAATACAGACAGATTTACAGAAGACTGAACCTTTGTGCCCTAAATTTCCTTACATTATTTTAGAAAGATGCAGAAGGTTTTTGGTTTGGGGTTTTGTTTGTGTGTTTCTTGGCTTTTATTGGTTTTGTTTCGTTTTTTTAATGAGGAAACCACAAAGACAATGGTAAGAGGCAAAAAGCATGGCAAGAGTGCATTACAAAGCCATAATGCATTTATAGTGTTTTCAGTAAGACTGCATTTTCCAGGCTATTTTATGAGGGGCAGAAAGGAAGCAGAGGGGAGAAAAAAACCCAGTAATTCAGAGGACTCCAAAAGGGGCAAAGCTCCTAGCAGGAGGGAGAGTTAAAAATGCAATGGCTCACAGGTGACTCCAAAGAAATGGTTACAAAACTGGAGAAAGTTAACTCACCCAATTCATTTTGCTGCTGGCAGAGTGAAAGGTCAGTGGCTCCGTGTTTTACATGAAAACTCCACAGTAACAAAAGCACAGACCTTTGAGCTCAGATATGGGAAGGCTGTTAAAAAGTTTTACTTAGAAGCTTTTGTTGCTGGAAGCATAAGTTAAAGTATCATTTACAAGCAGTGAAAATTTTTAAAAAAGTGTTCTTTGAATAGATATGCTTTTGTCTACAGTGAATGTATATTTCCTTCTAGAGTGCCCTGTGATCCATTTCATTTTATTTGCCTGCAGTTCTCACTGTCAAGCTTCCTAACTGTCTGTCAGCTCCCATTAATCTGGCTGTGGTTTGTAGTTATAATAAATGGGAACTCACAGACTTTAGTGTCGGCCACCTCAGATAACATGATCCTATTAAATCTAATCCAAATCAACTAGAGAAAAACCCTTTGCCCTTGTAACTTATATGGACAAGAGAGATATTTGGCACTAGCAATACAGACATGGTTTAATCTAGAGAGAAATTCTGTTCTCGTTATGCAATTGATTTGTGATTCAGAGGAGCCATCATAGGTATCTAAACACACTGTTAAAGAATGTGGGTTTTAAGCCACGCACTCTCAGTGTATTGAACACTATATTTGATCCATTTTCATTGAACTTTTCAAAAGTTTCCTCAAAAGCTGGAATTTCAAGAGGTACAAACCATATAGCAAAATCTTGCCAGCAGACATTAACATATGCATTTGTTTGGTTATTCCTTTTAATTTTAAGGTGAATGAGGCAAAATGCAAGCTGCAATACCTTCGTACCCTTGAACACAAGCAAGGAGTAATAATGCAGGCTTAGAAAGGATGAGTGGAGTTGAGAGTTTTTTACCATTGAAAATATTAGTATTACTTCAAGTCTTGAATAGCAAAGATGAGTAGAGAATTAAAAATTACAGGGAAAGCCTCTCCTGGGAGAGTTATTTACTTTTGTTCTAACACAGAAATTGGTAGATACAGGGGAACCACCTGAAATGCTGTAGCCAAAGGATGTAAATAATCCATGGAAGTTACTGTCAAATGGCAACACTCGGATGATGAAAGCCTTGGAAATACTACTTATAACAGGAAAAAAAAAAAGATACTGTTTATCCAAGGCTCACATTGCTATTTATTCTCATAACATTTCATCTTACTACAAGATTGGGTCACTTCTGGTCTGCTATAAAATGTATTGGGGGAACACCCGATACCCAAAAAGAAGTAATCTTTATGACTAAAATTATGTCTGTAATTAATGTCATGAAACGCTTGAAAATTCAGGCTCTTCTTTTCCAGAAGATGTTTTCCAAATGAAAAAAATCAGAATATTCTAAGCACGAAACAGATAATGCATGAAATACAGTTCAGTGTCCATGTGGATTTCTTCATTAATAAGAGTTCTTTATCAGACTAATCTAAACACAACAACTTTCTTCATGTAAAGATTATCCACTGGTTCTTCAGGATCAAAAAGCTTTTTACTGTTTTTCAGGCTGATATAGATTTATCTGTGTTAAAGTACAAAACCTGAAACTCTAGTTGGCTTTTATTGATTGTGCCAACATGTGGCAGCCTGACTCTGTGGAAATAATACAACTGAAGAATGGGTGGGAGGGGAAAACAACCACCAAGAACCTTAAAACCAAAGAGACTTTTCTATTTATTTTCTTTTTTTTTTCTTAATGCATTAGGATTTTATTGGAATTAATACTTACTAATCATTATAACTTCCATTTACTCAAGTCTTCATACATTTTTCATTTCTTCTTGTCAGCATTAAAACTACTTCTGATAAAATAAAATCAGATGGAAGGGAATTGGCTCCAGGTTGTGATGCAAAAGATCTTTGCCGTGTTTGCTTTTACTGTGGAGGGGGGAAGGAAGAAGGAAAAGGCTTTTTTTTGTGACCAGGGAAAATCTGCTTCAGAGAGCAGTCAAGTGGGCATTAGATATGAAATGTTACTAGAGAATTACTTGAGAAAGTTTAACTGTTCTTCCTTTCTCCTTGTGGAAATTTTCAGTGCCAACTAAGGCCAGTAAATCAATTGAGTATTTCCACAGTTTGGGTCACCTGAATATTTGACAATCTACTTCAAAAGCAGGCTTTACACATAGAAAGGATTCAGTTGTTGCTATCCAAACAGATGATTTCCAAAGGCCACCATCTCCAGGCCAATGGCTGTTTCTGTCCCGTGCGACAGGCAGCAGTACACGAGAAGCTGTTTCTGCAGAGCATCTCCAGAGGGAGGGCTGCACCATTCCAATCCTCTGCTCCTGCAGAGGCCTCAACCTCAGCATGCTTTCAGCTCATCCCATTCCCTTAAAACCAGCTCTACACCTAGGAAATCTCTGCACAGACATAGATTTACCTCTAACAGAGTTGCCAGAAAAGACAAAGCAACACAAGATTTGGTGTGAAGGACTTCCTGGTGCTTTTGCCACCCTACAAAGCTGCAGAAATTTGATAAGGGATTAACGACCAAAGGCGTTTGAGCTATTGGTCTGGTGTCTTCTGCTATTAATCCAGCTGACACCTCCTTCCGAGCACACTGAGGACACACTGCTGCACCTTCAGCAAGAAGACGGAGGAGGGAGGAAACGTTGTGTTAGGTGAAAAGGAGGGTTTGTTTGCATCGCGGCCTACTCCTGCCTAAAACCAGCCTTAGAAAATGTTTTAATTTTGCAAAACAGGGTTGGCATCAGGGAAGTGAATAAAACCCCAATTACTATCAAAATGCTGCTTCTGAATAATAATGGAAGAAGCAACCATATCAAGTCTATTCAGTCCAGCCCTGTATTCAGAAGAATAAAGCAAACTGGCTCACCTGCCCTCCGGCATGGGTCATAATCACGTACAAAGTAAACATTTAAATGTCAAAGAAAAGAGTTTTGCTGGTTTAGTTCTGTAATTCATGCCACATAACTGTAGCAGGTGCAACTGCTGTTCCTAATATAACTTGTCTTCATTTAATCAGAAAAAAAAAAAAAGAAGCCTATAGAGGAGACTTTCTGGCTCTGAAGATTACATGGAAAATTATGCTCTGAGGTTTTTATACAACCAAATTCTAATAAGCAGAGATGATGGACTTCTGCTTATTCAGGCAGATCGGCATATTAAAACTACATAAATATTGGCATAAAGCAAGCAGGATTTAGCAGCCTGTAAAAAGCACATAAAAGAAACATAATGTCCAAATAACCAAACAAGAAAAAGGATGGTTTACAGAACATACTGCATTTATTTGGCCCCAGAATTCCTAGCATTGTAACAAACTCCCAAAATTTCACTCCTTAAAGTGCTTCAAACTCCATTTATATTATTATTACTTTTAACATTAATGTACATTTCTGTATAAACATCAATCCAAAGAGATCTCTATTTTTATAGAATTCTTTATATTAATGGATCAAATTTGCTCTCAAGATCATCAGCATTAAGGCAAATTTCCAGAATTAAGACACTGGAGTTACTCAAGTCTATGCATGCTGTTGTTGATGAGAGCAGAATTTGGCCCAGTCGGGTATATACAGTTCTATTTTCTGCATATATTTCAAAAGGCCCAACAGATTACCTGGGAAATCAATAACATTTAAAAGGGAGTTTATCAAAGCAAATACTTTCAATTTGCTTTGGCGCAGTCCACATCCAGAGGATGCATTTGCTCACCAGCTGTTCTGAATAACCAGCATGATGACAGTGACACGGTGATCAGCAAAAGGGGAACCCACGTTGCGTGACTTCACCCAGTACTTCAGCAGCCCCAGCCTGATGTGTGTACAGCTACCATAACAGCAAAGTTACTTTGCTGGGCACCCTTGCAAACTCACTACACCGTGAACTTCTGAAATTCTCCTGGTGGAAACATGTCTGTCGTTGATGCTAATATTCCGAAGACAGCCAAAAAATGGGTCTTTAACTGGAAGCCACGCTGTTTCCAAATTTGCTAAAACAAACAAAAAAAACCAACACAAAACCAAAAAAATAAACAAGGTAGAAAGATCAAATTAATATAATGAGAATGATTTTAAAGAACATTAAGTACTACATGGCTTTAAAAAGAGAGAGAATGACATGGAAATACATGCATGAATTGGATTTTCTTTTGGAAAGGAAAAAAGCTGTGGAGGCGGTAGCTGGGAGATGGTTAAGGGAGTAGGGCCATAGGCCCGAGGGAGTGTTGGCCTCAGCAGTTAATCAGTGCTGAGCAAAAATGTTTTGCAGGGATGGAGTGACCTTGACAGCAGATATTGAAAAGAAAGAAACTGTGGTATGCGGGAGAAGGCTTGTTAGGAAGTTTAGAGACTTTCCGAAGTGGAGGGGTTAATCTATATGGGGATGGCCAATGGCAAGCTATGTTTTAGTAATATGTATGAGCCTAATTATATGACTTATAAATGCAGCCTTCTTACGGATAATAAACGAGCTTTGCTGATAACACTCATATTGAGCGTGCAATGTCTCCCGCCGCTCCGACAAAAAGCCACATAGAAACATGAAAAAATAAGCAGCAATAATATTACCTGGAATTTTGCCAAAGTAGAGTGGCTGATGTACGCGTCTAGGAGGAAGGGGTGGAAGTCCACTTGTATAGTTGTGCTGTAGACCCACCTCTAGCTGCACCATGTTCTCCTTCTGAGAGACTGCAAAGAAGCAGGTAAATGAGTACTCTTTTTCAACCCTTTTTTCAACTAGATATGGCACTACTTTTAAATAGCATCTGTCTTGAAATTTAACTCACAGGAAAAATAGATTATATTTGAATTCAAAGTCAGATTGACGCATCTCATCTGAGTACTCTGGTTCTAAATACAGCCCCAAGCCTCCCTCTTACGTAAAGGCTTGAATTAACGCAAGACTCATTGTTCTAAAGAGTATTCTCAGAATAAATAGAAGTGAAATGATTAATAAAAACCTGGAGCTGCAGCATTCTGTGCTCACCATCCTTTTGAAATTTCAGAAGAACTGTTAAGATACAACGTACCTGCGATAGTGTGCCACTGGCCGTCAGACAGAGGTCGCTTAGGTGTGACTGATGTCTGGAATTCTCCAGCACCGCTATTTCCAGCAGCAACGACCTGTACAGAAGTTATCTTTTAAGTTACTGTGACAAAGAAAAGCGCAACAGAAAAATACAGTACTCCAAGTAGTTTACTGAACTTGTGATGGCTGCATTTCACCTAATAGTTTTACAAGTTGAAGTCATTGTATAGATATTTCAGAAATTATCCTCTCCAAGAGGAAAGTAAATTTCCTCAGTAGAATCCCAGGAGAGGATATTTGACAAATTTTACAAGCCTAAATACATACCTTTTTCTCTCCCTCTTCATCTCACAAAATTATGTTAATTCTTTTGATATAAGATCTCTGAGACAAGGTCTTTCCTACTAGGCCCTCTTTTCCTTTCCCAAAGCAGTCTTCTACATGCTCGGCATCTCCTGAGAGAATTTCTGCAGTACATTTCTCTGGCCTTTCACACAACTTTGGACTTCTCATAATTCATGTACCTTGCAACCTGATTATTTATGGTGACATTTTGAACAAGCACCTGCTTGTGCTTTCTCACATCTTGCTTCTCATTCCTTGCAAGTGCATTATTTTTTTTTCAACACTTTCAGACTTTTTTCTGGTGTGATAGTTACAACAAACTTGCTAAAGGTCAGGTAACTGATATGCTGAGGCCACCTCCTATCAGGCTGATTGATGGTGTCCCGTTGACCTTTCATTCCTTCCCGTTGCATCCTGTCCACGCTGACAGCCAGCATGAATCTAAGTTACTGCTGAAAAAAGCGGTCAGTCTTGCCCTTCAGGAGTCCCCAGCTGTTGATGCCTCCGCTAGTTGCGCTAATTGTGCTAGTTGTGTCTTGAACTGGATCAGTGATCTGGGAGAAACTAGCTGGTGACAAAAAGATAAATAATAAAAACAAGTTCCCTAATCTGGGAAGAAAAACTTCAGAAAGCTCAGCTTTGCTCTAAGTAGACTCGTGCTGGTTTAAACTGTGCCATGAGACAGCAGGTTCTGTGGAGCACTGACATCTTTCTAGTTGATGTCTCTCCAGCAGCAACCACAATAGTTTTGTAGTCCAAGACTCACATTCTGAAGCTGTGACATTACGAAAAAGCAACACTGACAATAATCACCACCATGACAAAACTAGAGAATAGGCTAACACAAAGCAAGACCACTTGTGTTCTATAGTGGATATGGTTATAGAGCTGCATCAGTACAGCCGCATAATGACTGAAGAAGGAGTAGGAACATGCTTCAGAGCTCTATAGAATCATAGAAGCATTTTGTTTGGAAGAGACCCTCAGGATCATCGAGTCCAACCATAACCTAACTCTAGCACTAAACTATGTCCCTAAGAACCTCGTCTAAATGCCTTTTAAGCACCTTCAGGGATGGTGACTCCACCACTTCCCTGGGCAGCCTTTTCCAATGCCTGACAACCCTTTCTGTGAAGAATTTTTTCCTAATATCCAATCTAAACCTCCCTCGGGGTAACTTGAGGCCATTTCCTCTCATCCTATCACTTGTTCTAGCCTCTGGCCAATATCCCAGTGGATTTTTGCAAAAGCCCAGAAACCTGAGAAAATTAAGACTGTGCTCTACTGCTGACCATTATGAAGAAAGCACATGCCAGTTAGTGTGCACACAATGGAAGCTGCTAATGTAGGCATAGAGACATGTTAAATACACGATTTTCCATGTGATTGTTTTAAACAACTCTGAGCAAGTTGTTCAGTGTTGTACCTATAGACAAATGTAAAACCTAAGTCCAGAGTTCAAGGTCAGAATTCCCCTGCTAAATGAGGGCAATGCAGCTGAAATGGAAACACAGTGTGTACTCACCTTTCCTCCTTCCATGTAAACAGTCAAGTAGTTGTCTTGCTTGCTTCCAGCATGGAGGAGGATACCTGTTGAGCTCCTTGGTCGAATAGTAAGCACAATCCTAAAATCCAAGCCCATCAGCAAATTACCTGTGGAGAACAAAACAGTGGGTGGAGGAGTAATCACAGGAGGAGATAATTGGAAAACCACATAAAAAATAAATTTAAAAAACCTTGCGCATGCACACATACACATTTAAGACATAATTCCATGTACTATAATCTCTACACATCTTACCAATGGTGATATATCCTCCTTCATTAAAGAAATAAATCCCCCTCTTTGCAGGAACATCCAGACATGGAAGTACACCATTTTTTTGCTGAGATGCATTCAAGACTTGTCCATTCATCTTAAAATTCCTCAGGCAACCCTTGAAACTGTTCATTGGTATATTCTGGAAGCATATTTCAAAACATTAATACTAAAGCATGATGGCATTTTTTTTAGTAAGAATACCCATTAGTTCTCACGTATTGTTGGACTGCAGAAAAACAAGTGGCACTAAAGGCACCTAAAACCCATCTCTGATGCAGCGAAAACGTATTACAAAATTTAGAAAAAGAGCTTGAAATATGAAAGTAACGGTTGATTTTGAGTTAATATAACTCCTGCTTGCAGAGCAGATACTTCCCGATGGTGTGTCAAAATGACAACATGAGTTGTAAAATGTCAAATACACCCTTCTTAAGAGGCTGTTTATTTAAATCTGATTTTATAAAAGGCCCAGCATCATTAATTGTCCAATTTTAAAATTAATAGGAACCACACGTATTTCCATTTAAAATCCAGTTCTACATTCATAATTCTTTAACGAGAAGGATTCCTTTGCTTCTCTACAGATTATTGCTTACACCACTGAGGTAAATATTCTGTGGGAAGAGGATGTGCCTGGAATTACAAATGTGACTTTGTTATGTTCTATTTTTTGAAGAACAGAAATGAAAACAGTACACAGTTGTCATCAGTGTCTCAGCAACACACGTGGAAAATATTGATCCAGCTGAGATCTCTGTTAACAGGTGAGGAAAAAGGTCTGTAATGAACAATGGCAAACAGCAGTCACAGATGGCACTCAGTCAGTGCTTGGAAATACCCTCCAAACCTTTTCAACATGGAAATCCTGCGTATTAACACGTTCACATGTAACTAGTGCAGCATGAAGACTGTGTGTGGGTGGATATGTCTATTATTTACCTGTCTTTTCAGTGACGGCAGCCCTCCCACATAGATTGGCGACTTAATGCTGACGGCAGAATTTGTTGCTAATCTCCCATGCTGGGCCCTTAGGCCATCAACAACAAGGCGGACGTTCCTCCCATCTGTGCCAAAGACCACCTTTGCAGGGTGCAAACATAACAGAATGAGAAACTCCCAAAGCCAATGAAAACCTCTGGAGATATTTTTCTTTAACTTAAACACCATATTGTTGAAATATTTAAACTCAAAAGAACAGGCTGGGACCATCAGTTTCTATAAGCTCTCTCGTAACACAGACCTGCCAACCACATGAACTTTGAGGCGTAGCAAATAACTTCAGATGACCAAAATCAAATTTCTAATAGCTTAAAAATTCAATAGGCTTTGCCCGCCGAATGCTAGTTGTGGTTTCACCACAGTTCCTGTGCCATACTACTTACAGTGTGCCATTGCCCATCATTGTATTTAGTACTGGTTTTGATTTTGATTGTTTTTCCTCCAGAGCCAAGTGAAAAGACAAAACGTCCTTTTGAAATGTGGAGAGACATATAAGAGTCTTCAGACCTTTCCTCCATGAAAACTATTAATCCTCTTGATGATCGAGTCCGTACATCTACAGAAAAATGTAACCTATAGAGGAAAGTAAGCATTTGAAATACAGGTCTCTTTCATTAGTTGTTGTAGTCTTTCTGTTCTCTAGAAAAATGCCACTGAAACTCCATTTGTGAAAATGCAGAATAGCTTTTGGGTGGAATCACAGTGGTTTGCATTGCCTGCATTTCTGAATGTGAATGAAAGTTGACATATTCAGGCTCAGGATGTGGCATCAATATGCACTGTAATTTCTGCCACATCCAAGTCAGTCTACTCAGTTTGGGTAAATGTTAGCAAAGAAAAAAAATGCCCAAACCTTTAGAACCACTCTTCTGTTATGCCCCGAGATATAAGCAAAAAGAAAATCCTGGCTCTTAGCACACAAAGATTTGAGCAGCTTTGACAATTCACGTATTAGGAGGAGAACAGAGAACATTCGTATTACCTGTCTGTAGATGCTGGTGGAGAAAACACGTAGGATAAGAAACTGTTGGGGGTGTTTCCAAGGAGATAGGCTTCACTGCTGACATTTAAATGAGTTCGCAAATCATGGTTTTGCTGGTTTGGCAAATTAGCGGCTTTTAAATAATCAAGGTATTTTTCATTCTTTACCTGTAAGATAGAATTGAAACATTTACTGTGCATGAACACGAAAAAAAACCCAAAACATTTCAATCTACACATTTATGAGTTCCCACCTGAAACGGTCAACAGCCTTCTGTGAGTGACAGAAAAGCTGTTGTCATTCTGGACAGGTATGGGCTTAGCATGGAACTTCAACACAAAAAGATCCTGCTTTGGGTGCGAGATCGAAGGAAAATAACATCATTTGAATCTCAGTTCTACAAACCATGGCTGTGCAGGCAAAGCTTTGGCATCAATATGGAGCGAAGATGACAGTAAAAACAAGCATACCTTGAGCATCTTAAACCTGAGAGGATTCTTAAATTCCTTCAGCAACATTGGTTTGAGGTTCTCGTATTTGCGGCAAGCTCCAAGGGATACGCCAGTCTTTGCAGTATAATTAATGAGATTTTGGACCTCAGGGAGCTGACCTGCCCTGGAGTGATGAAAGCAGTAAGTGCTGTGACACGACATTCCTTTTCTTTAGCCTAAACAACAACATACTGTAAAACTGTGTTCTGTACAACATAGATTTTCCAGTGACCTGATGTCAAACTACCAATTTTTATTTTTCAATGAAAAATGTGGGTTCAATGCTGTAAAAAGTATTCCTATTTGTCCTGCTTCTGCCAATTTCTTTTTGGCTGTGGAGAAAACTCTGATGTTTTCTTCTCATCCTTTCTAATCAAAGTATTTTTTGCTAAAAATTATCTGTTAAAAAAACCCCACAAACAAATATTGCCATTGAAAAAAGGGGGGAAAATGACAGCAGCCTTTATAGAATAAGATTGCTGGATCGGACTATAAAACTCTCCTGGTTGATTGTGCATAACCAGCGGCAGATCAAGAAAAAATGGCAACATCAGATTCTGCTAAGTCTGTAATTCATTCTCTGCTTAAATGTTATAATGAGATTTGTTAAGGGGCAAAGCCCACCACAACTTAATATGTAACTTTAGTGTTACAGCCAAATTATTAGGAAGACTGGCAAAACCTATTTCTTGTGTGTATAAAGAATAATATTAAGTAATCCTGTCATTTTGTAAGTTGTACCCAGCATCTCTAATCAGTACATTACAGAACACTTTGCAACTAGAAAAAGCAATGAAGCTCCTTGCCTGTGGTTTGTTTGTTTGTATGTTTGTTTGCTTTTTATGAGGAGAATGGTAGAGTTGGGAGCAGAACCCGAACTACTTCTGTTCCAGTCCAGTTCTCCATTCACTCAATCAGACTAGCTACTATATTAATTCTCCATCTACTTTTGTACTAAAAGCAATTTTCAAATTTGTCTTCTGATTGGGAGGTTAATATACAAGTTATTTCATTGTCTTGCAGTGCTTTAAATGAAGATATAATTTGAGCAACCTGATCGACTGAAACGTGTTCCTGCCCATGGCAGGGGGTTGGACTAGATGATCTTTAAAGGTCCCTTCCAACTCAAACCATTCTGTGATTCTATGATAAATCAAAATATACTATTTTTTGTAAATTCTACACGTGTATAAATATTCACCAAAACTTAGCTAAAGCCTCACCGGGAAATTACTTGTGACTTAAGAAATGCTTTAAAGAACGCATTTATGCCTAATTTCTCTCCCAACTTTCACCTGTAAGATGTCTCTAATAACCAGATAAACATGTGACAAAAAGAGACAACATAAATCAGGCACTTGATTTCTGTACATATGCTCTCATTTGTTGGTGTAGCTGGTTTGGTTCTGTCAGTAAGCTTTGCTCCCTGTGCAGCTATAATGATAAAATCCAGCAGATCTTTTTGGATGCCTTGTTGGGACACTTCCAATTTGCTATGTTGAGATCATTCCTTGATTTAAAGACTACTAAACAAGCATGATTCAGAATAAAATTCCATTACATCTGAACAGCAGATTTAATTACAACTTGGTACCATGTATAATCTGCCTGAATAAAAGAATATTTGGGAGCAGTGATGTTATGCATTCATGAAGGCTTCCCGCAGGTAGAAGAAAAGCTATTTAGCAACAAGTTATTTTAGTGTGATTAAAGGAGGACAACAGACCAAAATGCATGAAACAGAATTCTTTCTAGGCCAAATACCTTTTTATAAAGATGTTTGAGATGCAACCTTCAAAATTATCTCCACCGAATTTTAGAGGTTCAACTAATGCCAGTGCTCTTGGAGAGTCGACTGATTTTAATGCTGATTCATCATCAACCAGCAGATGTACTCTGAAACAGAGTGAATAAAAATAAGCATGTAATCTAAAAAATTGTTATCAGCCTAAATGAAATATATATATAAAAAAAGAACCATTTGACAGATGTGTTTGCTTGTTACATTGTAATTATGCTAGAGCTTCATTAGTTCTGGGATTTTTTTCAGCATGTGCTCACTGACTGCTATGAGACTGCTCTGCTTTTTGGTAGCAGACGTTGAGCAAGAGTTGAAGCTGGTACTTCAGTCCTGCGGTGAGATCCTGCTCCAATTGAAATTTATGATAAAGCTCACAACTATGGGACAGGATTTCATCCTTTGTGTCAAAATGGTGCATTTGACATGTTAGCAACTGCTAGTTGAGATAATATTAAGTTATAATTACCTGCAGTTATAGCCAATCATTCAGAACTCGCCACTTTAACTAACACTTATGTCATTTTATGTGTTCCACAGAAATCAATTTGATTTAGGAGCTTTTCAGTAAACTGTCTCTTCTGGTATGTACATAACAGATCATTGTTGAGAAAACAGTCACAATATTAGCTTCTTTCCTGGGTCTTTAACCACCTATGTTACAGTGACATTTGAAAATGTTATGGGAAGAGGAAGAGTTCCAAAGCTCCAGCTTGACAAGCAGTCAAAACTAACAGAGTCTGTAAAAGACACACATAGTGATGCACAGCTGAAACATCACAGGTACTGACATACACATTCATAGAGCAAAAATTTCCTTTTGCTCCATTATTTCAGTATCCTGAAAATTTTAGCCATTTTTACACAGCCATTTTTAGCTGTCTACCCAAAGAACAAGTCACACAATTTTTTAATCTTTCTCCAACCACAGCATTAAAGAATCAGATGAAGAACTGGATTCACCTGTTGTCTGTTTTTATTACTGTCACATAATGCAGTGACCCATCTTCGTATTTCTTTTTCAGTTCAATTTCCATCTCTCCCATCTTTGCAGTTACAACGCCAGGTCTCAGAAAGATGGTAAGAATATTAGGCTGTAAAAGAATCCCACAAAATCATCAGTTGAATGCAAGCGCCTTTAGTTCTCCTTGATATTGCCACTAATACAGTTCTCAGTGGTCTCTCATGGGAAGGAAGTTTTCTTACACTTAAACTACATTTCTTAGTCACCTACTACCAGATATTACGTCCAGTTCTGCACAATTAGCATGGTTCCTGTTTTAAAATACCTCTGCATTCTGAACACCAACCAGTTCTTTAAAATACTTGTTTAAAATATTTTTACAAAAAGCAGAGGATTCTGTTCTCCACCCCTCAAATGCCTGATGTGCATTCACTTCTTAACTCCTCCAGCCAGCAAGAATGGCGTTCTGCTTGAACCTTCCTGCTTTCTGAGGGAACGTAGCCAAAATCAATCCCTTTCCTCTGCATATTTGATCGTATCTGTGTGGGCAGAACGCCAGTTTTTCCTGAGAAAATTTCCAGCCAACTGTATTGAGCAACAGGTATCTTCCTGGGATGGTGGTGTTACAGTGCATGAGCTACTCTGCAGAAGGCTTAAGTTCAACACTCAGTTACTCGTTGAACTACTTGTTGGTTGAGTGAAGAAATTGCCAGGGTGAGTTTCTCTGGCCTTATAACATGCAAGATGCCATGATCAAAAGACTATTATAATAGCCATTTCTTGCCTTAAAATACCGGAATCTACGTGAGACTTATGACACAAACTGACGCCAAACTGACACAGTCACAAATGGACATGATTGAGCCAGAAATAAAACCAATCACAAATTCTAAGTTGAACATGTTTCATACCCAAAGATTGTAATTTAAGAGTGTTCCAGTCGATGCCATGGTCTGAAAGCCAAAGCCAACTTGGAAATCCTTGGGAAATGGGAAACCCGCTGCACTCAGGCTCAGCGTTCCCTTCTTGGAGAAAGCCGCAGATCTGATGAGCTAAAAGAGAGAGAATAATGCTTTCAGTGATTTTCCTTTTAATCAGAAGAAATGGCAACATGGGACAACAACTGCCCTACTCAACGTAATTGCAACCGACTCCAGTCAAATCCAACCACAAGGCCAACTGCAAGTACAATTATTTCAGTACAGAACAGACCGGATGAATTTGTTTCACCAGCATTAACAACGATCTGAGAAATTCTAAAGGGAGGTGAGGCTTGCTGAGTATAACAAGCTGTTCGTCTCTAGCTATCAAGCTAGATCAAGATATATCAAGCTATATCAAGCTATCTCTAGATAACAAGCTCTATCGTCTCTTCACATGGATGTGATGGCTTTGAAAGTTTTCACATTTGGGGACACAAAAGTGAGCAGCTGCAGGAATAGTTTGTAAGTACAGAGCTGTGCAGATAACCTATATAACTGAAGCTGTGTGAGTCACAGGACAGAATATATCTGGGCCTTTTTGAACAAAACACGTTTTAGTACATGAGAAGTTATACAGATACAGAGAGTGAAGTCAGATCCTCTGCATAGGGAAATGGCACATGAAGAAATTGCTCTGTGGAAGGTTTAGATGCCACAAGGGGAAAGCAAGTGAGCACAAACTTTCATAGTAAAAAGGGCAAATGGGGTCATACACTATGTAAGTAGAAGTAAGTAGAAGCAGAAGTGCAATTTTCATCTCTCTATGCAGCATTGGCTAAGCCAACACTGAAACATCCCATGGTCCCATTTTAAAAAGAACGTGGCAAAGTTGCACAGGTAATTATCAAACAATCAGATGAGTGGAGCAATAGCCTTACAATGAGAGACTCTGGTGGAAGCAGAGTCTGCTTAGCTCTTTCAAGAAAAAAGGTTTAGAGGTCATTTAATTAGCACATTGGTGGGAAGAAAGATCCTGAGTAGCATTAAGTAACAAAGTATTCTGGCCTAATCAGTAACAACAACTGGAAGCCAACAAGTTTACATGGTAAATATGAATTCTTAACTGTACACAGTACTATTTTAATTAAGAGGGTGTACTATGTGCTGAATCAACCTATCACAGTTGGGGTGGAGTCTCCATTCTTCCGTATCTTTATACCAAGCCCAGATTCCTTTATTACCGTCACACATTAACCAAATATAACTTTGGACCTAAGTAAAACATAATGGTCCAGGACTGATAGACGAGCCAGACTCTGTGAACTCTAGCAGAAGTTTTTAAGGAACTTTTTTAGTTACCTTCCAGTCATCTGAACATTTCTTGCTGACACCAACAGTCTCGTCAAAAATAACAGATGCAGTGTTGGGGTTTTTCACATTCTTCATGCAGCCCCGGAATGGAGGTGTGGATATATCAAAGCTGATTTCAGGGAGTGGAAGAAAAAAGAGCTCAGTAGCCTGGTATTTCAAAGCACATACCAGTACAGCAGCCTGTAAATGCTGACGATATAAGGAATAGAAAAACAGGACACGAGCGATCTTTCTTGCACACAGATACTTCATGCTGATCAAACCCAACCTTCAGGATACACTCCAACAAAGATCCCACCATTAACCAAAAATCACAGATCATGATCACGTATTACACACTCGTTATTTTCATATCACATAAGATACCTGATACAGATTGTGAAATAAATTGACTGAGAAAATAGTTTAGACAGCATTTCCATACAAAGCCTGTGTATTACAGTCATTTTATAGTTACTCACCGTTCCCGTAGAGAAGGTGGAATTCCACCTAGATAGTACTTAGTGAAAGGGAAGACATTTATGTTGGCTTTAATATCAGGACTGACATGAACAGTATTCCTACTTCGGGCTAGCACCAAATGAATCTGAAATAGGTGAATAATGAGAGTTACTTCACTTAGCAGAAACAAAAATCATGTAGCAGACTAAAAGTACTAAAAGTACTCTCACAGAGCCGGACACTTTTTTTTTTTTACCTCCTCTTGTTTACTAGCGACTTAAATCCAGAAAAACCACAGTGGTTCAAAGGTACTTTGTAAAATTTGGGCATTTAGCCAAAGCAAATGCCTAAGGGAAATGCTCTACCAGCCAAATACAAGGTGAGGTTTTATTTTCCCCAGGAAGATTGCCCTAAAAATACACCTCACCTGAGAGTCAGGTATTGCCTTCTGTTTGCACTTAGCGATTCAGGAGCTGCTGCCTGATCCAAATCCTGGGTCAGTCAGCTGGGTGGAAGTAACTTGACCCAGTACACAACATAAAGATTCCTTCCAGCAGACCCTGCAACCTACCCTACTTAGCTGGAGATGTAGTAAGGGTAAAAGAGAGAATGAATCAACATGTCCATCAAATATTTTAACACCCTCTTTACAATTTCACTCTGGTAGTTCTACAAAACAGCTAAGTAGACAAGCAACAAAAAAAAGACTGCAAAAGAGGAATCTCTGTAAAGATCAGACTGGCCTGAAGACACAAACCCCTAAGTGGTGAAAACACGCATCTAAGTATCAAACTAATGTTAATAATCACAACGTACACAGCTCTCTTTAAATAAAGCAATACTCTGACAAAGTGTTGTTTGTTTGTTTTTTTCATTTGGTGGTTTTTCTGTTAAAACTGAATTTACTCACAGGAAAGCACAACAGTAGAAAGATTAATTTTCACATGTCCAAACTAATCCCCAGCAGCTTGATCTCCTCAACAGAAAAGGAAAACTTCACAACTAAACTTTGCAACAAGATGTCTAGTTTCAGCTATTAGTAATATGTAATTTACAAATAAAGATCACTTGATTATTTAAAATGACGTACTTGTTTAAATGTTCCATCATTTACAGTTGCATTGGTTTCTATTTCTTTTGGAGGATCAGAGCCAACTTTGTATCTAAAAACTGTATGACCATCTTTAATGAGCACACTGATGAACTGATCCTGCAATAAAAAAAAAAAAAAAAAAAATTAAAAACCACCAACACAAACTGCCAAAATTTCATATGTATTTCACTGTCATGTGAAAAATTTTAATGAAGCTATCTAGTTGCTTCCATAAAGCTTTTGGGGGAAAAGATAACACAAAACAGGCTAAAACAGTTATTACTAAATCTAACATGTTCTTGAGTAAGCAAAGTTTTAAAAAATGTTCTTGGACCACAAAACAGACAGAAGCATTTCACAAATTACCTCATTTGCTGCAAAAAACACAATGCCTTCATCTGCAGTAGTCTCAATTGTCTGCTCATAGCGTACTCGGCTGTGAATATTTGGTTCTTTCAATGTGACGCTGGCATAACCGGTGCCTTCAAAATAGCTTTGGTCAGTTTCTTCTTTATATCTGTAATAATGCAGTGCCACAGATGTGAATATATGAGAGGAAAAACTGTTACCACATGGACTTACCGTCATAATTTTTAAAAAGTTAAGTTAAACTATTGGGTATGGGGCCACTGATAGAGCCATATTCTGATCTAACCCAAGCAAAGAAAAAACCTTCCACTGGCTTCTATTGGAATTGCATATGGTCTTAAGAGAGGAAATCATTAGTGACTGACTTTTTTTTTGCAGTTAATGTAGTATTTACTTTATAAAGGAGCTGAATACAGTAGCCTATGAATTGTGTCTGGGCATTATAACATTTAAAGTATTGGCCAATGGACTGAGATAGCCATAGATACGAATAGTGCCAACACTGAGGATTTTCTCTAAGAAATGCAGTAATGACTAAAAGGTAGAAAAAAACCAGCAATTTAACCACAGTGGTTATTGTTCTGGATGTGAAAAGACACAAATTCATCATGATAAAATCACAGAAAGTGAAACACTTCTGCGTTTACATCATACCTTCTGCAGGGTTGCACTTCAGTGGTATTGAGATTAAATGTCCTCTTGAAGTTGTAAAGGCTGATAATGTGCTCATTTAGGTTGTCTAATTCAATGCAGCCTTCATAATGAGGATAGTCTAGCTTCTGTGGAGGCTGCAAGATAGTGTCATCGAAAACATTCTGTCAACATCAGCTGACAAATTTTACATCTATGTGTAACTACTAAGACTTACTGCAAATATTAATAAGACACAGAATATTACATCCTTAATATAGTAAGATTATTATATCTTTATATATAAATAGTCAAACCATCTGATAGCACCCTAGGAGTACCGCAGCACAATTTAAAGCCAAGTCATATGGATGGATTTGGAATAGTTCTTGGCAGGGCTGGACAGATTTCTTGCTGTCCCCGGCAGATGAATTACTATCATGCTCCCTTCTTTGAGTTTTAGCATGCTACAAGCCAGGCAGCTTCTATAGGAAGCAGCATCTCCTTGCATCCCATCCATTCCTACTGACACGGATAAACTTTTACACAGCCTTCAAAAGACTGCTAGTGACAATCTGTACTTGTAAGAACAGAAGAATGATTAACACAGAAATCTCTTTAAAAGACTAAGCAACTATTTGTACCCTAAAATCTGGTGGGTAGCCTCCAACATAAAAGACAACGGTGCTGGGATCAAGATTTAGAAGAATGTCATTGCTTCCGCTGCTGTCAGTCAAAGGGCTTTCATAATATGGAGAAGCTGATGTTGCTGCTTTGATGTAATTCAGCTTTGCATACTGGTAAATCCTAAAACCAGAACAGACAGGCAAAATTTCACATCACACTAACAAAAGATGTTCTCAACAGGTTTTGGAAAAGACTGTTGTGCACTGTGGATCTTATACCTTTCAAACTTAACTTGATCCATAACGGCTTCCTCGGTTTCACTTTGAGTCACAAGTGGCTGCACATCTATTTCTACATCACCGTCTCCCAGGTTATAGACACAAGTGAGGTGACCGCCTTTCACAGCCATACCAATATAGTCTTTGGAAGCCTAAAAATAGCAAAGCAAATAATCATTAATAAATGATTGGTGCTAATGAAGGTAAAATACAGCAGCACTTCCTCAGAGACATGAGCATACTGTGCATGAGTCATAAGAAATCCACCCACCTAACGAAGAGAATTGTTATTAAGTTTATCATTCTGGGAAGAAATAATTGTAATCTTATATATGTTGCACTGATTCAATGTGTAATGTGTTGTACTGATTCTGTGAATATAGTTACAAATTAATTGAAGAGTCGTGTGTCTTTTTCCTTTTACAACAATAGTAGCTAAAATAATTGTAACATTTGTAACATCTCCCAGCTAAAGCCATGAAAACACAGCACCTTTACTAAAAATTAGACTCAACATCTGTGAAATAAAAGAGATGTTTGGAATAACACTGAGTCAAGAACAATGTTTCTTCCTGAGGCGACTGGAAGCAGTCATTTTCTCAAACAATTCGAATTTTATTTCTCTGACATACCATATTTCACAAGTAGTGATTAAAATGCTGTCAACAGATATCCCTGCCAGACATTCAGGGGATAAAATGGTGAAATCCAGTGTAGAGCAACCACTTTTAAACAGCTCTTTATGTATGCACAAGACTCACTACAGATACAGCTGCTGATAGATAACAAGACTTAAACGTACATAGTTAGGAACCACATGCAGGAAATTTTCAAAATGTTTGATGGTGCTTGAGTGAGCCTGTATACACAGCAGGTCTGTAATGTTCTCCATATTCAGAAGACAAAAGTTTAAAGAGCTGAGAGACTGGATTTTAAAACTGAAGTGATCACTTTTCTTCAACCAACAGAGAAATTCACAGTGACTTATATTGTGAAAAGGGTCAAAGCTCTGAGGCAGGAGTCGGGACGTGTTTGTGCCAATTGCTGCAGAACCTGGCACTTCTGACAAACCTCTATGATGGTATCCATGACTGATAAGTACATTCCAAAGGAGCAAAACAGCAAAGCATCAAAGGGCAAAGCAGCTGGTCACCCAACAAGTTACTTTGTTGGTGGAGGAATGAACTATTCTTCACGAAACACTTCTTCCACCACATAATGACAGTTATAAAGAAATGGCCAACAGCAGTTGTAAACTTCAGTCAAAATAAATAATCTCCCTTCCATTTCTCATAGCATGTTGTCTGTTCTAAAAATCAGATTAAATCTCAAAATATACCTACATCTTTATTACCCAGGTACAGTACAAACTTATTTGATGCCCTCTGGGGGGTGTCTAATCTTGTCTGAGGTCTTTGGAGAAAGAAAGAAAGGGAAGTATAGCCTTTCAGATCTTCAAGGTTGCTTGGAGGTCGAACCTCTACACCAGAGCTGCCATTGAACCTCATAGGAATAGCAACCTGTTAAGAAAAACAAAATTCAGCACGTTACAATTATCTATTGCTACTACTCCTACTTATTTCACTGTTGTGTTTAATTGCAAAGTAACCTATTGTATATTCTAGTTATGTTACAGCCTTCAGTTACTACAGGTTTGGACTCTGATCCCACGAAGTGATATAATTAGGAAACAGACTGGACAATACAGTATTCTGTATTATCAATACTTATCACTAACACAGCACTTTTTTACTCCAGACATCAATTAATCAACTCTTGCCTTGCCTCTGTCAAGTAATTGTTACCTTGAATACAGGGACAGGGAAGGACATGCCCTGCAACTCTACAGGGCAAGTCTATGAATTATTTAGATGTCTACATACATATCCTGATGTTTCCCTTAGCTGGACTGGACTGTCTGTTGGAAATCATGATGTACCTCTGATATTAATGAAGACACATCCTACTACAGCTATTTACACCATGGTCACAGATTCCTCTTATTCATTGTAACTGGAGGTTATTTGTGATGACCTCAGCGAAGTGTTATCAGGGACCTGAGACCATGTTATCCCTTGAGCAACTACAGCAATTGTGTAAATGGAGAAGGGGCATCCAAACAAGAAGATGCCAGTAGCTGACTCCTAGCATGGTGGGGCAGCTGGAGACATGAGAGCACAACTTTTTTGCCAGTGCCAACATTCAACTGGCCATGCACAGGTGTAGAGCCTCTAAGCTGCAGGGCTGACTCTACCTCTGCTGCCAAAGCCACCACAACGTAGCTTGGAAGACAAAAGGCTTTTGGTCAAATAAGTATTGCAGAGAGGCCCTGGGAAAAAAAGCCTGGAGGAGAAGGATGAAGCAGGATGCTACTGTGTCCACTCATTTTTATGTACAAATTATTATGCTTCCCATCATCACAGTTTAAGTGTTGGGTGGTGCTGTTGATTTAAATTTGTGTTTGGTCTTTCACAAAAATTTTAACAAAACAGTTCAGAAAGAGAAAGAGGAACAAAAGTACTGCTGTGTGTCGAAACTACTGAGGTCACGCATGATTGCAGTGTTCAGGACAGACCTTATTTGCAGCATCTCTTGCCTGCTGAATCAGCTCTCTTATGCGATTTAAGTTCTCAGAGATGTTACTTATTGGCATCAGCTGTTGGTTGATACTCTCGATCTTGCTGAACAGATCTGGAAGATTGTTTGTCAATTTTTTTACTGCAATGAAAGAAAACAAAAACCATTGATGACGAAAAGAGAAAGAAAACAGATGCAAAAATATGATATCACTACATGATTATCAGAAAAGTAGTTAGCAGGGTGATGACAGAACTGTTTTCATCACTCCTACAATATTAGGAAGCCCTCACTGAAACCAGCAGCTAATACTGAGGTTATTCCACTCCTGAAATTTGTGGCCAAAGGTATTTGCAGAAGATATTATGATTATCTCAACTTTCATTAGATCAGGAAACGATTTTTCATCTCCTGGGATTGAAAAAAAAAAAAAAAGAAAAAAAAAGCCTGGAAGCATTAGCAGACTGAAACCGTATGATGCAGAAGCCAAATAAAAGAAATCCAGACCTATTATTTTTCTAAATATGACTTCTAAACTGGTCTTGTGACTGCAGGGATGTCTTATGACTCTGCAATAACATGCAGGGCTAGGTCTTGTATTTATGTTATTTAAAATGTTTTCTCTCACTTGACTATATCTGACAAAGTTGCTGAAAAGTGGAAAAAAGATGTTGTTTGTTACTTTCCCCTATTTTATATTCCACCCAGACTGCATGCAATCCTTTTCAATTAATTTCAGCTAACAGATGTCTTAGCCTAAGCTAATTGTCTAGGTCCCTTCTCTAGTCAGTGCAGAAGAAAAATCACAGAATCACAGAGTGGCTGAGGTTGGAAGTGACCTCTGGAGGTCGTCTTGTCCAAGCCCTGTGCTCAAGCAGGGACACCTAGAATCAGTTGCCCAGAACTGTGTCCAGATGGCTTTCGAGTATCTCCAACGATAGAGACTCCACAGCCTCTCTGGGCAACCTGTGCCTGTGCTTGGTCACCCTCACATTTTCGCTAGGTTCAGAGGGAACCTCTTGTGTTTCAGTCTTTGCTGCAAGGTCATGTTGCTGGCTCATGTTCAATTTGGTGCCCTCAGGTCCCTTCCTGCAAAGCTGCTTTCCAGCTGGGTGGCCCCCAGCAAATACTGTTGCACGGGTTTTTCTTCTCCCCAGCTACAGAACTTCTTGAAATTCATGAGGTTCCTGTCAGTTCATTTCTGCAGCCTCTTGAGCTCCCTCTGGATGGCAGCACGGCCTTCTGATGTATCGGCCACTCCTCCCAGTTTTGTGTCATCAGCAGACTTGCTGAGGGTACACTCTGCAACATCACCCAGATCATGAATGGAGATGTCAAACAAGATCGGATGGAGTATTGACCCCTGGGGCACCCTGATAGTCAGAGGCCTCCAAGTTTTCAGAGGCCAGTCATGGTATCAGCTTTTAATACATACCACAAGATGGCCTGGATCACCTTCTGCTGTAGCTGTCCCTTTCCACTCACAGTATAGGAAGTTCAGAACACTAGCTTAGGTGCCTAGCTTTGGATTACTAAAATTTCTGCTGCAGAACTGACCATGTTCACCTAACAGTGACTTGGCAGGTCTCAGATAGCACCTGCAACAGCAAATACCTCACCTACCTGAATTGTTTGCCTCCATCAATGCTTTACTGAAGCTAGCACTCTGTGTGCTTCCATAGGTGCTCTTCATTTTCTCCACATCTTCTTGAATTGGCAGCAGCTCATCCAATACGTTAGTTGTGACATCCTCGGCACTTTTTACCATGTTCTTCGCACTGGTGATGATGCTGTCAATGTCATCTGAAACACATAAAAACGCATGTGCAGATTCTTATAGTAACAGATTAAAAAGGCAAACCAGAAGTGATCAGTAACAGACCTCTGTTTATCCCGTTGAGATTATTTTGAAGAGTGACAAGATCAATTTGCAGTGCGTTCTTCTTCCCATCAGCAACATCAATTCTTTGCCTTATGTCTTCAAGGGTTGGACCAAGAGCTGCAAAACAGTGAATGCCCTGTATGAATTTTAAAAAGACATAACAGCTCTCTGTTGGACAGGTGGTGTGGAAGCACCAGCCTGCACTCTCACACAACTTGTGTTGCCACTGAGCACTGAATGAGCATTTGCATTACAAAACAAGCACAAGGCTAAGGATTTGCTGGACAGGAGTACTGCAAAGGTGTATAGCATAGCAGAGGTATGAAATGCATTTTCTCGCCTTTTTGCCATTGGAAATAACCATAAAAAGATATCCCATTGTAATGGAACTAGCCCCTTCTGGTTAAACATGTGCTGCAGAACTTTACTGAGCTGTGGAAATTCATTATTCAATGAAAGCTCATCATGCTGTGCCAACATTTCTACTATCACTTTTGTTCTTAATACCTTGCAAGGTCTTTTTAGTCTCTTGTGCTTGATTCAAGAGTGTACTGCTCTCGGTTTTTAACTTTGTGGCTTTTCCTGATAGATCTTCTCTCTTCACAGTCTGGTAACAGAAGCATGGCAATGTAAGACTGCTGTAATAATTATACTAAAATTTAAAAAGTAAAAGAGCCCATTCCAGTTTAAAAAACCAACTATACAAGGGCAGAAATTTCATGCGAAGAACAGCACCTTAAATAACAATTATAAAGATTAATTTAAGCATAATACACCCTCAGTCTTTAGCAAACTTCTGATAGATTTTGGAGCATTCGGAAGAAATTGCTAGCATACAACTGTTAGATATTACTCCTCTGCTGAAAAGCTTGTGGGTGTTACTCCTGCAAACTAAAAGACAATACCTGAAATTTCATTCAGTGATTACCGGGTTTGCCTTATACACATCTCTTCATTTTGCACAGAAAGGAACAGTCAGTATCCATGTGGACAGCATCATCAGAAAGGCAGTAACCAGTCTGCTTAGTGCTGAACCAAGACTAATTCATGAGCACATAGAAGATCAGTTCATACATTGGCTGCAGCCAAGTAAGGCACGCCAAGACATGTGGGTCTTTTTTTGGTGCCTCTCTGGTAGTTAATAAAAAAAATCTAGTTGTAACAAGTTTACCATCATTTGGCCACTTATGGGTACTTACCGATAAAGCTGAGTCAGCTGCATTCCCAGCTTTGCTGGCTGCTTCCTCTGCTGCTTTGATGGCATTAATAATATTGTCATAGGCAGTAGAAGCTTCCACAGCACAGCCTACCAGCTCATCCTTCCTGGCACTGTTCTTTATTCTGTGGGAAACAGGGTGGAAAATGCAACCTTCTGCAAAAACTGTGGCCTATGAGAAGTATCCTGAAGCCAGTATTTTCAGTATTTTCCAATCAATGCCAATACAGAAAAATGTTTTTCAGTTAGATCTGTAATTTCTTTCTGCAAAAATATCAAACTTAGAGGCAGACCAATATGAAAAGATTCTTCCGATTATGGGATAAGTTCAGGTGCTTGGAAAAGCACAACTGTGGGCCTCCAAAGCAGCCTTTAAATGATACAGATTTTGAGAATTCACCAAGGCATAAGGTCAATAAGGCATCTCCATCAGAACCCCCCAAATACACTTAAGTTCAGAGAACTGCAGCTTCCAGATAATCTCTGGCAGCTCCAGCATCCCACAGCAGCAGATGGGGCACAAGATGGAGCAACTACAACACCCTTGGGCTTTTCCCCAAGAACCAGTGCAGCAGCTCTGGAATCAGAAACAAAGGACAAAATCTCTTATACCTGCTTCCCGTGAGCTGTGCAACTGTCCAACATTAGCCGCCTTGTATTTGTGAGAACATTGTCCTTTTAATTGAAAAAAATCATGCTGAAAACTAATAAAAAGTTAATGATTTTTTTAAAAATTTAACCAAGAATTTTCCACCTGAATTAGGCATTTTGGAATTTAACTTTTCTAGTTGGTATAATGACAAAATGCAAACAACTTGCACAGGGAAAAAAAAAAAAAAAAGTAAGCATGTCACTTTTTACATTTTGTTCAGATGTACAATAGAAAGCCTCCAAACTTCACTCATAATTCCGAGGTAAAGTACAAGTAATGGAGAGAGAAACATTTGATTCACATCAAATTTCTCATATTTTTGCCTTTCTAGAAGATTCCTTGAAGCATGAGAAAATTATAGGAAATCTTTTCTTCACTAATGCTAAACAGGCAGCTCTGAAGACTCTGCCAAGACAATATTGCTTAAATTATTTGCCCCAATCCATTCACATAATAAAGGTATCCCGTAGTATGTGTACAGGAAATAACACTACAAAAAAGATATTCTAAATATGTTCCTATTCTGTACATGTGGATTTCCTCTTGCTAGTAAGAAGTTAATGATGTGTTAATGCAGCAAAATAAAGCCATATTATGGAAGTCCCTACTTCAGGGGAAAAAAAAAATCAGGAAAAATAAAGACCTGGTTTGCAGGAAAAAAGAAAACATTTGTACATCAGGAAGAAGCAGAAAAAGACAAACCGAATTTCTTTTCAAGTTTGCAACTGGTCATTAAAGCAAGTGAAGTTGCAGATAGAACATTGCAACCGTGGAAGTTATGTACAAAAATTTCTCATTTACAGGAATAGCAACATACTCTTCCAGTTGTTTTGCCAAGTCTTGCAAAGATTTGGCATGTTCCTCAGCCCTCACCACCAGCGGTTCTTTGCTTGCTGATAAGGAGCTATTTGCCAGCTTTTCATTCATATCCTTCCTTGCTCCATCCAGCTGAGCAGCCAAGCTTTCATATTCCTGTGGGTTTATAAAGATAAAACGTCATTTGTATTCAAACATGTTTGATTTTGTCCTCATCTCCTTCAGTGTTACATAGATAAGCCTCATGTCCTGACCACTGAGCCATGCTGCCCATCACAGTGACAGCAAGGTATTGGGAGTTTTAACCTTAATTTAAGAAGGTTAACTTATACCTCTTTGCTCTTCCGCAGTAATCCAAGCACACTGTTAGCTTGCGTCAGGGAAGTTCGGGCAGAGCTCAAAATATCCAAGATACTTTTCTGTTGCACATTTGTCTCCTCAATCCTTTTCTGAGGAAAAATAAAAGGTTGAGTAACACATGATTGGGTTAAAAATGAAAGGCAGGGAAAACTGTATCTACCTAACCTAGTTTGCAGTAGGATTTACTAAAGGTACCATTGCTGTATTAATCAGACACCTATAGTGTTCAGGGTCTAATGCTACCCTGCATTAGGAGGAGTGAGAAAACTCAGGAGTCAGCTGGGCAGCAGGCTATGGCAGTTCAGTTATTAACCCCCAAAGTAAAAGTAGTATGGATCAGCTGAGGTGAGCTGTCAGGACAGACCATCTAAGTGTCTGACTTCTCAAACCTGGGAACTTCAAACCTGTGAGCTAAAGCAGCTCCCAGCTGACTACCCTGATCTTTTCCATTCTCTCAAAGGCAGAAATAAAGTGACTACACTATCCCTTCACCTGGGGATCTTACCAGAAAGGGGGTGTGAAACCTCCTCACCTTATCCTCTTGAAAGCTCTGAGGGGAATGAAGCTCCTTGGTCTAGAGCAGCCCTGTGACAATCCACAGTGTAGCTCTAGGGTAATGGCACACCACAGACACAGCCAGGCAAGTGGTGTTGCAGGGAAGGATGTATTAGCTCTCTTCAGCTGGGCTGCTATCATGGTAACGTGTCAAATCTCTCTGTACCAGGGAAGTGTATCGGGAGGTTTATGACTTCTACAGATGCATTCACTTTTAACACAACTGTGCACACTTAGGTGGGACATGTATTGTACAGGCCATGCACGTAAAAGTATAATTAAATATTGAAAGAGACAGTTGAATGCAGAAATTCTTTTGTTCATGCAGTGTTAGCAAACTGGATGGACATAAGTGTGCAAAACCAGTGATACATTCCAGCAAAATCACAATTACTTTAAAAGAATGGGTCCTGCAGCACACTCTTATTTCTTGTACTATCTCAGCAGCTCTAAAAATCAAGCACTGCTCAGGAATGACAACTGTTTCTTGTCACCTTTCTGATGAGACCTCAGAAGCAGTTCTAGAGAACATTAATCCCAAATAATTTAAAAGTACTGCACATGTTATTGCTCCCATCTTCACGGCTGTTAAAGCCAAATACTTTAAGGAACTTACTATGAAAAGTACATCAGCATCAGGAATTTGATCTAGAATAGGAAACAAAAAAGCTACTGGCAGCTGAAGAGAAGGGCCAGGCAGACTCTCCTTCCCTGCTCTTATCAGAGCTATGTCTTGGTCACGCTGTCCTAGTCACATAAAGAGGACACAAGTGGGAGCCAACTACATTTATACCTGTCCACACATACATCAAATTACGGAAAAAGGCCCTGGAGAAAGTCTAAAGAATTAGTGCTACCTGGCTTTGCAAGGCCAAAAGCAGCAATCAAAACCACTTTTTATCTCCTGAGGTTTAACTTTCTTCTCCTGAACCCCGACATTACCTTGATGTCTTCCAACAGAACTCCATTATCTCTGTTTAAGTTTTCAGCTTGCTTGATCTGTCCCGTCGCCTCATTCAGAGCTTCACGAAGGTCAGTGATTTTGGATTCATATTCATTCAATGAATCCCTCACAATTTTAATAAGCCCATTATTTTCTTGGTGGTACTTTTGTAGTTCATTCTTAATACGTGCCAATACTGCAGTATGAGGACCAGAAAGAAAAGTTTTGTTCACAGAAGAAGGGAACCAGAACAAACTTCCTTCAAAAGGGCTTGACATTTAGGATTAGAAAGCTGTGGTGTGTGAAATACTGAGCATCCTTTGCAGCACTCATTTCAGTGCTACTATAGCAGAGATGCTATTCAGCATCTCACTGGATCAGATGTGCTCACAAGTTTGCTGCTGCAAACACAGAGCACAGATAACCATTTATTTGGTTACTACTAAATTAAGTAAGGATGAAGATGATCTGCAAATACTGAATTGTTTTCTTCTTTTTAAATGGAACTAACACAATTTCATCAACAATGCAGATGTCTACATCTGTGCTAGTCATCAAAGCTTCCTCTGTAATCAATGGAGAGATATAAACACATTTAATCTCAAAGAAGGTAGAAAAATAGAAGAGGTGAAATCAATCAACTCTTCAGAGTGCTCATTTCACTGCCTGCAAGAAGAGTTACAAAAGAGTTACTCAGAGGTATGTATCAAAGTCTAAAGTTGGAGAAATTACTATTATTCCTGAGGTCATTCATATTTCTCAACTACGCCCCTGGTTAGGAGATAAGCATGTGACTCTGCTGTCCTTGCAGTCTCTAATGTCTGGAATCAGGTTTCTGAATGTCCCAGTCAAACACATGCAGAGAACATAAAAGGGAGTATAATTAGTGCAACTACGTCTTCTGAACTTCCTTAACCTTGTATGATCTGGTCCTTGGGACTACTCCAGCAGCTTCTTAAAATCTGTTGTTAAATTACACTTATAATTCCTCTAAAATAGCTGCATCTGCCATAGCCTATATAATACACAAAAGTGCTGCAGAGGTGTATATTATTATAGGCTATGTCTTTATTTTACTGAGATACATCTAGTAGTTAAACAAGGACCTACTGGGTTGCTTCCACAGCTCAACTCGGTTTCTTCCTTAACAAACTAAAAATGCTTTTAAAATCCCTCTGGAACTACAACTCTCCTGTTGACCAATGACTGCTACAGATCCCAGGAATACATTGCAAAATGCCCCTCCCTGCACTCCATCCCAATCAATAATGCTTCAGACTTAAGATTGATCTTTCTAGAGAGCAAAAAGCTGAGAGAACAAGCCCTTACACAGCTGAGCTTCTGTTCGCTCCTTCTCCGCCTCTGCTTGAAGTTGGCCAAAGTTGCGGTTTCGCATCTCCCTCACCATGCGTTCAGCTTCGGCCAGTTCTTTGGCAGCATCTCCCAAGGGCAAGTTGTTACCTTCTGCATTCGTACCAGCTATTTGTTCCAGAAGCACTGAAAAAAAGTGGTGTTAAAATCAAAGAGAGGATGCGTTTAAACCTGTGCAAAGGACACAAGTAAGTCTCTTTTCTGAAAAAGGCAGGACTATTCCTGAATTCCTTAATGAAGCAGATCTATTTTGCATTAACTGTATTAAGCTGAAAAGTGTCCCACGTCATGCAACCAGAGCTAGTAAGATGGCATCAGGCTTGAAATATGTCCCAAATGATGAAGTGCACAGCAATAATTTTAAGCTTTTAACTTAAAACAGCCTATGCTAGGAGCCCAGACTGAAGACAGACTAAAGTCAGCATAATCAATTTGTTGCTCTAAATGTCCCTGTGGGAAAGCTTCTCTGTCCCTATTCACTACATAGGGAAGGTATGCCTCTAAATTAACATTATATATTAGATTTCTAATAGAAAGAGTGAATTCCACAGCTATGTCTAAATTCTGATTTATGAAGTTGCTTTCTAAGAAAATCTCTCATGTTTAATTAAGAATATTGTAAATAAACTGAAATTATTCCATAAAGCAAAACATATTATGGAGTTAGAAATTATTTTTACCTTGTATATTGTTGACAACTATTTGTATCCGTGAAACCAAATCCTTTCCTTTCTGATGAGTTTCACCAAAATTATTAAATAATATCTCAGCTGCTTTGTAGTTTATTTCAGCCTAGCAAAGGAAAAAAGTGATTACATCGAAAATATCTGGATACAGCATGCTAAAATAAGAGTCAATAGACGTGTATTTTGAAATTGATTTGGCAAGTCACCTTTTCCTGGAGAGCATTTATATCATGGTTTAGGTTAATGAATTCTGTCTCCAACTCATCTGCCTTTGAACCCTGATTATGAACAACAGAACGGTAATTGTTCAATAAGACCTGAAAAGAAAGAAAAAAAAATCCAATAAATCACCCATAAACAGGAGACAAAAAGCAAAAGTTCACTGGCTTAAATCTCTACCCAAGGTAAATAAAAGCAGCATTACTGACATGAAGGCTGACCAACTGCTGCCCAAAACCTGGGCTTTTTTATCTGAGTATAGGGAAACTGCTATTCCAACCAAAGAAAATATTTTAGGATGAACTTTGGTATTGGCAATTGGAACACTGGGGTTTTTCAGTAATGCAGAGACAGGAAGTGCTGGAAACAGACAGAGCTATAGGGAAACCTCAGAGATACAGCTTTCAAGGTGAGCAGGCCTCAGAAAAATCAGAGATACTGATTCTCTTTCAGAGTATGACGTGGAAACAGCAGCTTTCTTCTAACAGGTGAAGCCCAGTGCTGCCGGCATCTGGTATTTGAAATCAAAAGTTGATGTATGTTTCCTTGCAAGCTGACAAAAAGACAGCATAAATTCCTAGGCTCAGCTCTTATCTGCTTAATCTGAAATCCAGTTTTCTGTTTATGTGCATCTACCTTTAAGTCCTTGATGCGTGTTTCCAGATGTCTCATCTGCTCCAGTGTGTGGGTACTCGCATGGACATTTTGCAGCTGAGACTTGATCAGCTGAAGCTCATCACCCATTGTCCTCAAATCCTTCAGCAGCGTAATTACACAGCTATCGCAAGCTGGAGGCAGAAAGAGCAAAGGAAAACAATACATATTATTGCCTATCGCCTGGTGCCACCTGAACAACTAAGGCAACAACAAAGCCCACAGTAGTAAGGAGAAGTGACCCAACCCAGAAATAAGGAGGAGGCCCCATCTACATCTGGCTAGTTGACCTCTTTTATCATTTTTTCCAAGTGTTTGATTAAATGTTTGCTTTTAAAGAATTCATTACAGGACACCCCCAGTCCTTCTTAAACTCTGCCACCAGTATAGGTTGGGGAGCGACCTGTTAGAGAGCAGTGTAGGGAAAGGGACCTGGGGGTCCTGGTGGACAGCAGGATGACCATGAGCCAGCACTGTGCTCTTGTGGCCAAGAAGGCCAATGGCATCCTGGGGTGTATTAGAAGGGGGGTGGTTAGTAGGTCAAGAGAGGTTCTCCTCCCCCTCTACTCTGCCCTGGTGAGACCACATCTGGAATATTGTGTCCAGTTCTGGGCCCCTCAGTTCAAGAAGGACAGGGAACTGCTGGAGAGAGTCCAGCGTAGGGCAACAAAGATGATTAAGGGAGTGGAGCATCTCCCTTATGAGGAAAGGCTGAGGGAGCTGGGTCTCTTTAGTTTGGAGAAGAGGAGACTAAGGGGTGACCTTATTAGTGTTTATAAATATATAAAGGGGGAGTGTCACGAGGATGGAGCCAGGCTCTTCTCAGTGGCAACCAATGATAGGACAAGGGGTAATGGGTTCAAGCTGGAACACAAGAGGTTCCACTTAAATACGAGAAGAAACTTCTTCTCAGTGAGGGTGACAGAACACTGGAACAGGCTGCCCAGGGAGGCTGTGGAGTCTCCTTCACTGGAGACATTCGAAACTTGCCTGGACGCCTTCCTGTGTAACCTCATCTGGGTGTTCCTGCTCCGGTGGGGGGATTGGACTAGATGATCTTTTGAGGTCCCTTCTGATCCCTAGCATACTGTGATACCCTTAGAAGAATCATCAGTATATGTCTGAAGCCAGCACACAGCAATCTAAATGCAGTTCTATTTTATTACTTACGGTCACAATCTTCATTTGGATCCACATCTTTTGGTTCGTTATTGAAACACTCTGAAATCACAAGACTGTCATCAGTAACCAAAGTTTTCTTATGGAAATACTACTGTTACATTTTTACCCTCACTTTTTATGGTTGGCAGGCATTAAAGCACAGTGCTGCCCTTTCCCAAGTCCATACCCACTGTGAACAAGCCCAGATGCCCAGAAGGCTTGAGCATGCCAAAACATTCAGCTTCCACCTATGCCTTGCTGAGTTCAACATCTTTTTCGTCCCTCAAAGGAAACTGACTGTAGCTACTTGGGTAGCAGCAGGAGGCTCTCTCACATCAAGTGTGCTGAATGTATTGCCAGGATTTGCCTAGAATAACACCACTGGGATTGTAGCCAAGGCTGTATTGTTAAAGCATTTTACCCAGGACACAGGTTGAAACCCCTTTATCTACTTGAACATCCATGTTCAAGCCACAAATTCTGATTCCCCAGAGAATGTCTTACCCACAAGGAACTGAGAAATGTTTATAGACTTCCTTCATACCTGTCTCATCTTGCAGGATTGAGGGATTAATTGAGCTTGAGAGAAATCCAGAGTGTACGCATGGAAGGAGCCACTGTACATAACCCAAGGCATGGCGGGTGGGCCATGGATACAGGTGGTACACAACAGACATTGCCCTCAGACTTTCTAACAAGCTGGTACAAGTGACTGCCTGTTCAGTGTCTGTTTCGGTTTATTTGTCTTACAAACCCCATTACAAGAAGCGTAATGCTCTCCAGGTGCACATGGGATTTTAACATCCTGGGATCCTAACTTCTAGGAGGCAGGAAAGGAACTGGCTCCTAAAAATGACATCGTATAGGATGGGAATCTCCCCATCTTGATGCCCAAGTTCCTTTTACAGGCTTGGTCCTACTGCCAAACTCTCATCTCCTTTTGAAAATGAAAAGGGCTGTGCATGTCTTTTACTCTGAAGGAAAAGGATGCACTCAGGGTAGAGGCTGCTGCTGTCAAAAGCCAACAAGATCTTCCAACTGTGAGAGGTTACAGTGATGAAATTGGACCTGAAGTTTAACAGCAGCGTGAAACAGCCTGGAACAAACTGCCTCGATGTGCTGTTTCCTTTGGCACTTGCACATTAAGTCATCAGGAAGCAAAATGGGATTGGTAGTGAGCGCTGCTGCCAAAAGGAGACAAGTGACAAAGAATATATTTGTGAGAGAATGAAGGAAATTATCCCAAAATTAACTACTCATGCAGTTGTGCTGTTGTGTAATTCAGCTAACACCAGACACATTTCAGCTGTCGCTGTGAAGTACCAATTAAATAAAACTATTATTACAGCCTGTGCACAAACAACATCAGCCAAGAAATGGCGAAATGAGAAAGTCTGGCCAAGTGCCGAACATCATGCAGAAGAAACCTGCTAGAACATGCTGTGCTGATGATCACAGAGGATTTTATTCTTAATGTGGATAAAGAGATGGCTGCTCAGAATACATAGTTGGAGACAAACTGAAAACAAACTGGCTTGTTGAATTTTGCCCTACAGATTAGTTTGTCCTAGTAAAGTCTTGCTTCAAAAAGAAAGGAATGACAAAACATCAAACACTTCTTGGATCTGTTCCACACAAGGTATATACAATAAAGATGTATTACTTTACTGATGAAATATGAAATGAGAAATAGCTATTGAAAAATTGCACCAGGTGTCAACAGCAGTTCACATCACTTGCTGGTTTTCTAATTTCTGTGACCAAGGTGATCCTTGCGGTCATTTGAATGCAAGTATGAACAGAAGTGCAGAGAAAGGAAGAGCATGGAAGTATTAGGAGTTATTATCTTGACACTTCACTAGCATGTAAGGAGGAAAAGCTGCCTACAGGGAAAGAAAAGTGTAATTTTATTGAGGAATGAAAATATGGGAGAATCAAGGTTCTTTTCAAGAGTAGTGGGCTATGTGTTTCTGAATATAAATGAGAATCTCAGGGACTGAGGTGAATCAACATAAAGATAGCCTGAGGAGTGTAGGACCAGGCCTTTTACTTAAAATTATAATAAATAAACCAAATACATGCTAGTGGTATAAAATTCTTCTAAGAGCTTGCTAGTAGTGGAGTACACATGTGACTGATACTGGGAGAGCCACAGATGTCTCAGATTGCATGGTGGGGTATAGCAGGATTTATAGAACAGCCTTCTGAATCAGGTCCTAACTTCCACCACAAACACAGTTAGCTTGGGTACCTAAGATGGCAGTGCCTGATGCAGACTCTGAAGATGTGAATGGTCTGGAGCACAAGTCTGATGAGGAGCAGCTGAGGGAACTGGGGCTGTTCAGCCTGGAGAAAAGGAGGCTGAGGGGAGACCTTATCACTGTCTACAACTACCTGAAAGGAGGTTGTAGCATGGAGGGGGTTGGTCTCTTCTCTCAAGTAGCAAGAGAAAGGACAAGAGGAAATGGCCTTAAGTTGTGCCAGGAAAGGTTCAGATTGGATATTAGGAAAAAATTCTTCATGGAAAGGGAAAGGGTTGTCAGGCATTGGAACAGGCTGCCCAGGGAAGTGGTGGAGTCACCATCCTTGGAGGGGTTTAGACGAGGTTCTCAGGGACATGGTTTAGTGCCAGAGTTAGGTTATTGTTGGACTTGATGATCCTGAGGGTCTCTTCCAACCAAAATGATTCTATGATTCTATGATAATGTGTCCAAAATACATTTTAAAAGGGCATACTGAGACTGCTGTTTCATAAGTTCATAACACAAACTGGCAAGATATAACTTAACCACGGCAGAAGAGGAACCGTAATGCATTTGAAAACACGCCCATAAAATAGAAAAACAAAATAAAATTGTTAGTATTTATGAAAGGAAATACATGAGAAAATGGCATACTGGGATGAATTCAACGACTCAAAACAGCCCTTGTCTTACCGTGGTGTTATGTTTTAGGAAAACGTACACTTTTGTTAAAAATTATCTACATTTCTTGTAAGTCTAGATTTTTCCTTCAGTTCAACTTATCTAAATACCTTCCTTCTCTGCTTCCCAGAGAGAAAACAATGCTCCCTTCCATGTTCATAGGCCCTCACGTACCTCCAGTCAGGTGGTCACAGCTAGCCAGCTGTCCATTATTATTACAATTACATTTCTGACAGTAGCCTCCATATTTTTCTGGATTTCCAAAATATCCTGGAGCACAGCTAGATAAAGAGATACAAATAACTTTCATTAAATATTTGACGCTACTTTTGTGAAATACTCTTTCCCTTGACAAAAAACACCAGTTATTCTCCTGAACAAAATTTCAAGAACTTTTGATTCCATGCCTTGACTTAGACAAAAAGGGTTTCTTTTTGATTTACAGTATCCTCTGCACTATACTAAAAATATATTTCCAAGTACTGCAGATTTTTTTTCTAAAAATAAAAGAACTCCCACAACACTCATATAGGAATAATTCACTTAATCTGAAAAAAGTACAATGCATACAGATACATACATACACAGAGAATTTGACAAGGCCTAGCCCAGCAAACCACACCATCCCACCAGAAAACACATTTTAAGGAGGATCATAGTGCAAGCACATGTGAGACACGTCAAACAGCAGTGGCACTGAATGACACTGCCAGCCTTCTGCTGGGTGACACCTCCTCTTGCCATCTGCCAGCAAAGCAGTCTGAGTGATCTCTAAACATTTTATAGGTAAAATATATTGCCCCATCTGGCTAGCTAATATTCCTGGAAATCACTCTGTTGTAAGATCTGTAGGGGTGGTAACGCGTGATGGTCATGGTGAGCATCATGAGCCATGGTGAGCAGCTGAAGCACAGCTAGATCAGGAAGAGAAAATCTGTCTATGATCTGCAGCTTAGATGCCAAAGGTAAGAGTCCTGAAGCACAAGACACTGTGCTACTGGAGCTACTGTCTTCAGGTGAGACATCATGACTTATTGGCCTCAGGTTTCCAAACCAGGTAACACTACTCCATTATGCTTAAATATCCCCTGGATTTGAAACTCGGCGAAAATTGCTTCCTCTGCTTGCCCAAAACTGCTACGCTGTTCCTCTTGTGCTTTGCCAAACCGCTGCGATGTTCCAGCAAATGAGGTGGTTTCAGTGTTGTGTTTGTATGCTCCAGAACAATTTGTGATGAAGGGTATGGTGTTAAACATGTGGTGGTGGCTGTTGGATAACTAAGAACACTGAAGCACCATCAGACACATTGGAGGAAATGGGAAAAAGTTTTTAACTTGAAAAGGAATGAAGTGGGAGCCATTATTACCAGAACAAGTGCAGGATGAGACAAGGCATGAGGCACTTAGGCAAAGAGGCTCACTCTTGTCTTTTTTGGCTAAATTATGTAGTCACTAAACAGCCTGCGGAGATTTGTTTACATTTCTCCAGGGAGTGTCTAGAATTACACTATTGCACCACACTAGCAGCTATTCCTATAAATAAATACTCCTTAAGCATGTGCATAGCATGCATACATATATGTCCACATATTACCCAACACAGACATAACCTCCTTTTATAGTGTCTCTCAAAAACCTTTGTCTTGAGAAACAAGTCACTTACCGTTCACAACGAACCCCAGTATAGCCTTCTTTGCAGAGACACTGAATTTCTTCACCATTTGCCACACAGCCAGTTGCAAATCTTTGAGAAGCAGCAAAAATATTATTGTGAGCACATCAAAGAGGTTTTACATTCTAGAGGCTAAATTAAGTTAAATTATTTTAAAATTAAAAAGGTTTTATACCAGCAAATTACTTCTCAGCTAATTTAATTGCCTCTACGTAAATTGCTGTGGCTAATTATCTGAAGTTTCATGTTTTTTGTATAAATTCTTCCCTTAGACTAAAAAATAGTCATTTCCTGACCCTCTGGACTGAAAATAATAGTTCACTACCCAAAGCAACGCCTAAAATAAACTTGAACAGTGATGCTGTAAAATAAAACAAGTCTGGGTAGCTATTTTATCTTACTAGGCAAGAATCAACAGCCTGTGCTAGACAACATTTCCTCCTGTTTAGATAGCTTTTATATTTTTTCTTTTTTTATGAGTGGAAACATTAGAGGATATTTTTATGTAGCTAATATTGTGGGGATTTTTGTTTTGTTTTTAACCAAGGCAGAATAGAGTTTTAGAATGTTTGCTATTTCCATTTCTTAATCTATGAACATTTGCATAAAACAAGTCTGTGTATCAAAGACAGATGTCTGCACTACGAATCACATACAATTTGACTAGGTGGAAAATTGTCAACTCCAATAATGCCAGGTGGGATGCATTTCTTATGTCAGGAATGGTATTTACCACCCTAATGTGCGGCTACGAAACTGCACAGGTTTATGGTCTCCCTAGGTATTTCATCACTCTTAAAGCGAAAGATGACTGCAAATATGTTCGGTCAGCCTCAGGCAAACACCTGCAGAAGAGGCCAATGCTGTCAAAAACAGATCTATCAGAGTTCTCTGATAAATGAAAAACGTGCCTATTGTCTGATAGTGTAAATCTCTTACTTAAGGCTACTCAGTGTTTGCCAATGCACCTGGCAAATGCTGTGTGGTGCCTTTAGTAATTTATAGGTTAGGGATTTTAAAAATATATATTTGGTTTTACGTAACACGTTTCACCTTTCAGAATTGACCTATGATGACAGTGTGGCTAAACATACAGCGCATTTGAAATGCAATTTACTGCCCAGTTTTAAAAGCCTGGCAACCCTATTAGATCCAATGAAATGGATTTTTTTCTAGCTCAATAGGTTTGCTCTTCAAACAGAGCATCCACCTGAAGACCAACATTACTCTTCCAGAAATCTAGATAGGTGCTTAACAACTCCAGTGTTTCTATATTATTTTTGCATCCTACTACATTTTCTGAATTCACATAAAAGGCTTGTTTAATTGACTCACATCTTGCATTTTAGTAAACAAGAAAGACTCTGGCTGTGCCCAGTAAGGGAAAAGACTTTAATCTTGTATTTCTCTCTATGAAGGAGATACTGGTGGTTTAGTACATAAGCCCATTACAACTGCCTGGGGGTCCCCCAGGCAATGAGCAGTGTGCCTTTGTGGTTCAGGAACTGAGTGACAATTGGAGTACCCAGCTTAATTAAAAAAGGCAAGGCCATGAGGCAGAGCACCAAGTTGGCCTGCTGGCCTAACATGCCTCAAATGGATCCAATACCCCACCATGTTGGGTGATATGAAAATACAGAAAAAGATCATTATCCTGCTGTGGTAGCTGGGTTGTGGGTTGGTTTGTTGTTTTGTTTTGGTTTTCTTCTTCCTCTCCTCTTTACTCTTAACTACTCATGACCTTTTACTGTACCTGTTTGTATAAGGGCAAGGACACACTCGACAGGAACCTTGAGAGGCATCTCCAAAATAGCCATCTTTACAGCGCTCACATTTGTCCCCAGCAGTATTATACTGACAGTTCTTAAAAAGGAAACAAGCAAGACAGTTAACAGCTTTTTACCACTCATTATCGCCCTTTTTTTTTTTTTTTTATTATAGCCAATCTACTCAGAAGATATGTCTTTTCCCTCCAGCATTTCTTGCCAAACTGCCTTCATGACCAGGACAGATTGATCCCAATGATTCTCTAAATTGTAGAAAGCACAATTTACTTACTATTGTGGAAAAGTAACAGATAAATAAGCAGCATTAAATATATTTTTAAAGAAATCAAATTAGATACGTAGTTTGTTAGGGAACATTCCATTAATACACTCTCTATGTCATGATATTTCAATTAAAAACTACTATGTTTAAACAGAAATTTTGCATCTTAACACTAATTAGAGGGCAGATGTCATTTAGAAGCATGCAATTAATTGAGCCCAAGTACATTCTTAAAAAAATCCCATGAGATTAATAGAAAAAGTATTTATCTTAGTAGATTCAGATCAGAATTGAATTTCATGTACTTTCTCCAATGTATATGTAATTTTAATTATCTGGGGGTAACTGGAATAAATAATGAAAAGCAAAGGCTGGGAAAACAATTGAATCTGATATAACTGAGCCACTTTTTGGATTATAAAATTGTTGGTGATTATATCTCATTTTAGAAACAGTCCTATTCCTGGTGCTGTGCAACTGTCATACACATTCATGCACTACAGGAAGAAGATGAACAAGTTGCTTTTGCATTACCTAAAGCAACGCTAATTGAAAATAAAAGTTGTTCAAATATATTTTTGATAATCCATAAAAACTCCATGTGACCAACACTCAAGAGATATTCACACTTCCAAGTTCTACAACTGGTTTCTTCAGTGAGCAACATACTGATCCGGTGTCCCACAGAGTTGGGGGTATACTAATAAAGTGAAAGGTGGAAAGAGAAGTTGGGAAATTGTCTGTAAACAATCACTCAGCAGATCGCGCTCCCATTTCGTGGACTTTGGTGGCTTAGGGCTATGGCGGAAGGCCCTACTACCATCTTTCGCAGCAGAGGAGCATTTTTCCCTGCAAATGAGGTAGTTCTGTCTCACCCATCTCCTCTCACACTCCATTCTTTCCTCCACATTTCTTCACACCCAGATTCCCTCAACCACATCAACAGCCCTTCCCTCAGCTGCTGCAGGCAGTAACCCCTAATTTGGTTTTGTTTTGGTTAAAGAATTGAATTTGTGGCTCACTTGTGAAAGGTTCTGGGAAAGAACAGGAGAAGCTCCAGTTCATGTGTGGGCCATCTAGCTAGGGGAAGCTAATGAAATATGAAGACACTATGTGTGTAAAAAGAATAATTTTAAAATGCAGCCTCTACAAAAGCTGGTGCATACATTCATGAAAAACCCTAATGGAAAATTCAGAAGGTTTCTGAAAAATTAATGGAAATTTTTATAATCCTGAAAAATAAATTAAACTGCAAAAAGAGTAAAAGAGAGGTCTTTAAAAATAATTGCATTGCTGTAATCTTGGAGGAACCTTTCCTGAAGTTTATTTCCTGGCTTTTGTTTTACTCACTTCTCTACAGAAATTGAGGAAATTCCATATATTGCCAAAGAAAGTTTAAGATATTTCATCATATAAGCCATTCTCAATGTGGCATGCTCTTCCTCTTGCTATGTGGCGCCTAAGGACTGAAGAACATAACCCCATGCTCCCAAGGCATGGTGGAATGAAGCCAGAGCAGCAACTCCCTCACAGGTCTTCCTTCAAGTTTCACAGGGCCAGAGACACCCTGGGAGTCACAGCATCTCCAGACCACCAAGAACTGACAACTCTGAAAGGAAAACTCTCAGGTGGCTCCATGTGCACCTGGATGGTACAAGGAAGCCAGAACAGAGCATGTCAGGGCCACAACAGAAATACCTACGTACATGGGGGTTACATAACATGAAACAACTTGTCATGGGATGAGCAAGACTCAGCGTCAGGCTGCTACTGAGAGAACCTGCCTTTCAGAAGGAAAGGCGGGGACCATGAGGACACAAAGCCCAACTTGTGGCAGAGGGCCAGCTGTCCCCTGCAGAGGAGAAGCAGTTCTTCTGTCTTCTCCATCTCCTCCTGCACCTTGTTCGCCTCGACTTTCAGCAGCGCAGCACTGCACCCCTTTCCTTCCACCAGCACCCAGTGGGACAGGTGTCGCCTAGGCTGGCAAGGATTGCACTGCTGCCACGGAGGAAAGTGTCAGCCTGGGTTCAGCCTCAGAAAGCCTTCTCTGGAGGCTGTCACTGGAGAGACGCTGACGTGTGAAGGTACTGGGGCCCAGTGCTCCAGGTGAGGAGTGGGAAGAAGGAGGCCACGTGAGCAAGATTTGCACCTCATCTATGAAACTTAACAGCTCCACATTGGGAAGCCTCCTTGTCTTCTCTGCACCACTACAGGTCTTTGTTCCATGGCTCCTCTACACAAACTTGCTTCTTGGCTCATGATGGAAATACAGGCCCTCTGATCTTTCATTTTTCACCACATTATCCTAGATGACTTCGCCTGCCCTAAATTTTGTCCCAGGGCCAAGTGTTGATTTAGCTCTATCTATCTGAAAGTTAATCCAGCTGTGAGAAGGAGAGGCTAAAGAGAATCCTAAATCACATGCTTCATGAGGTAAAAGAAAAATTTGCGGGTTTTTTTTTCCGTTTATAATTTTCATCTGAAGTAAAATGTCCTCATCTTTATAGCTCTGCTGCAGCACTTTCCTGTCACGGCCTGCCCTGCCTCTCCAAAGCAGCAGCCTGTAAGTCATTCCTCAGAATGTGCAGAATTGGTTTATAAGTTTCCATTAAAGCAAGAGGGTTGGTGGAGACAAAGTCAGGGGAATGACATAACGCACAGGAATGCACCGCAGGCAGAACGGATGCAGCACGAACAAGGAAGAAATAACAGAGAAGACAGACCATGAAAGATGTTGGCACGGTTCTTGTTTACACAGTAAGTGAAAAATTAGTGAAAAGTTTTTAAGTGGGAATTTTTCAGAACAAACTGTTCAAAGAAGCATAATGGATATAAGTCAGAGAAGCACAGTCGGCCAAATATCACACTTACATTGCTATGAGGGCCCATCCACTCCCGAGAGGCGGCTTAGGGTTTAATATGGTATGCCAGGGAGCAGAATCTGCCCCACTATACCTTCTGTAACAGCTGAAATTTCCTAATTAATCTACCATCTATCCCCTTTATCTCATCTCATTTACTCCAATATTTTAAAATTAATCTAGCTGTAAATTAAGATTAGTGGAGATTTACTGATGCTGATTAAAGAAGAGATTCTGCAAAGGCTATGCTATGCGTGAATGTGCTGTTTGTCAGTGTTGGCAAACCCTAGTATATGTGTATAAAACTAAGTACTGCATATGCCACAGTAAGACCCATATTTATTATAAATAACTGCAAACACATATGTACTGTTTTCATGCCTTTTTTGTACCATGAGCTAACAAAAATTATAGGAGAAAGAAGACAAAAACAAGGACACAAATTATTCTAATCATCCACAGTTACATTAAATTTACATGTAAGTGCATGAAACTTAGGTTTATTAACAGTACAAGATATAAAGAATGAGGCATGTAAGAATTAGTTTTAAGTTGCTAGGAGTTTAACAATACTGTATAGTCCATGCTGCAGTAGGATAAACGGGGGTTTTTTTCACTTTAAAAAAAAAAAAATCATTTCTTGAATGTTAGTTTTTACTTACAATACATTTTCCAGTACCATCTTGACACCTATTTGAGTTTCCATTGCAGTTGCAGGGGACACAGCGTCCAGTGAATAACCCTTTATTCTCACGATAAAATCCAAGGCCACATTCCTAGACAATAAGCAGAGAGAATAAAAATAGTGAGTGTTGGCAGAAAGAAAGTTTTACAGGTTATGGGAAGGGTATTTTGAAATTGTTTGTCATTTTCAAGCAGTAGTGGAGGTGTACATTTCCTTGCAAACTCTTCTAAGCCCATACTGTTGAAGCCTATATTGTTGTTTAAATCATGAGTATTTTAACACCGTGAACAGCAATGAATAGAGCTGAAGAAGTTTCATCTGAATCCTGGGCTCTACACTTTGTGGTAGTGGGGATTTCATCATTTTGACTCTAACCTCTAAGCAAAATACATTTCCTGTGGCTATGTACAAAGGTGTGGAATATGATTTTTAAACCACAGAAAAAGATTTGAATGTAGATTCACACTACAGTGTTCTCAAAGAAGAACACATGGAAATCTCACATATTAGCTAGTGGTTAAGTGAAATCTTGATATTAATTTAATTACAGTGTATTCTTTGGAAATACTTCTAATGAGATCTCTTTTACACTAATTCATCATGACTTCCACAACAACTCTACCTGGAGCTATACAAAGCCATGGTTAGACAGAGGTAGGTGATCTTATGAAACACACAGAGCAGTATAATTCTAAGTACAGGCTTGTCCAAGAGATCTGGGAAGCATGAGAAGAATGTTCAGCTCTTGAGAGCGCAGGAGCAGGAGCACAGCCTGTCATATCAAAGTTAGGTTTAAATAGAAAGCTGAACCGGAGGAACATTATGAATGAAGCAAGAGAAGTGAAGTGTGCTAGCCTACACCAGGAAGGTAGTAACTAATATGTTAAAACCACGTTCTTCCTTGGCATGGGCAGAGAAAGTGCAAGGGTAGGGAAAGCACAAGCAATTCTTGCTGGACAGGCAGCCTTCCCATGTACAGACCCATTAAAAAATTCATGCCCACCTTCTCTGCTCAGCATCCTCCTGGCACACCAACCACACCAAAAATGACCGGACATAAATCTGCCCTTTCTACTCCTAGCTCCTTTTGACTAGTAACTAAGCTGGTGTGGTGCAAGGAAGATCAGGAACTGTATGAAAGGGGGCAGAAGGCTGTGCTCCCCAGAAAACCAGCACTTTCCAGGTTCCTGCCTCCAGCAACTTACTTCTTCACTGCACCTATACTTCATCTCTACCTCACCATTAGGGGTGGCCCCAATGACATTCAGAAAACAAGTGACAGATGAACTTTAAAGCCATAAATCTTTTCTCGTAGGAATTGCACCACCAAGACCAATGAGACTAATCTGAGGACCAAAAAGATTTGCAGGACGGTGTCTTGAAACATGTTTCAATGATGTGAGGTGTATTTATGCAGGGACAGGATTAATGAATGAATTTACCAACCATGTAACTATCAAGAAAAAAAAAATCACCTCTCCCAAAGCAGATCCCAAAAGGAATATTGAGTTATTGCTGTTTAAACAACAGTTGCTTGTAGCACCTTTGCCTTCTTTACGTGTGGGATAAATTAAATAAAAAAAAAAAAAGAAAAGGCAGAATACTAGTATCATCAAGAGCTTTAAACACTGAATTCAGTGTGAGCAAGGACTGAATTTTGATTAGGCACTTGAAATCCTTTAGATACATTTTTAAAACAGTGAATTAGTTCCCTGAACAACAGGGAGCCAATATCCACAGCTTCTGAAGGAAACGGCCTGAAATACATTAAACAGCATGACTAAGTAAAATATAGGCTCTAATGCATGCAAATTTTATTTACTGAAAGTCTCTTTTGGAGAGCAAAATGAGTCACTTATTTTAAAAATACATCCAAATGCATTTGGAAAAAATCTGTGCAGCTTTTTGTTTTTCTATTTATGGTGTCTTTAAAACAACACATTTGGAGTACGTGGGCACTTTGTTTTTGAAGCAGCATTCGTGATACTGACAAATTATTCCAGACGAAGATAAAGCTCTAGGCACTTTAAAATGCTTTGGAGTTCAAGCTGACTGTTTTCAAGTAAACAACAATTTAAAAGCAACTTCTAGCACACACTTTTGTTAGCAAATTACTTTGAGATATAAGATTAGCCTTCTTATTACTTTTACATTAAGTAGTGTATAAGTTGTTATCAAATAATTCCATTTAAAAACAAAGAGAAAAAAGGACATACAAGAGGAAGGGAAGATGAACAAATTACCTCTCTCACGTAAAAATCCCTTTGAACTTGTTGCTGCTGACTCCCCTCCTGCAGGTGAGGATACAATAGCCTCTGTTGCATATCTTGTGCTAAACAACACCCCAGGGCTACTAATGTGACAACCAGCCATCCTACATTCCTCGGCCTCCGTGCTTGGGCCATCGCTTTCCTTTAGCTCCACTGCGAACATACGCTGCTCTCCTGTTGGCGCTCGCTCGTTCTCTTATACTCACCCTTCTTCTCCAGCTTCTGACTCAGATTAATGAGGCGCTGCGCTGTGATGGGCCCCACCTTTAAACTTTATCCATGAGTCAAGCTGTACAGCACACATTACCGTTCCTGAGGTTAACAAGTAACCCCACAGTTCCTGTAGCTCAATATATACCTAAGTCAGGGTGTGGCAGGCATCACCTCCACCCCACCTAAGGCAGCCAGACAGAGCTTGGTGATTAGAGCAGTAAATCACTGCCTGAGTAACGCTGCATAAACATACAGGGCTTACGAACTACCCAGGTGAGTGTCTTGATCACTTCCTTTCGTTATGTATTTCCACCAGGTTATATTAAAAAACCTGCAACAGTTTAGTTTATCAAGGCAGTCCGTTGAAAGCAATGGGATGGCAGGAAGAATTTCAGTCAATGCTCATCAATTTGCGTGTGGCAGAGAACATCAAATGTATGAAAAAACCCCACGTTTCTGGAAATACTTCCAAAATGGTATCCAACAGAGGATGAAGAACTGCCCTGAGCAGTGCATGCACACAAGAGACATAAGCCAGCCATAAAAGTTGTTTTGATCAGCCTCTCTGCAGCTGCTCCAGTCTAGAAATTATTCTTCCATTCTCGTTTCAAAAACGTTTGCAAGGTTAGTAGAGCAATTGGTGCTTTACGGTAACCCTCAACCATTTTCTGAGAGAATAATTCCTCATATTTTGCGCACTTTGTACACTGCTTATCTCTCTGGTACTTTATTCTGCTGCCTTGAGTGCTTACACATGGGAACAGTCAAGCTCTAAACTAAGCAAAGTGACAACCAAAAGAATTACAGCTATAGGACCAGCGTCAGGGATGAGATATGCAACTGTAGCTAGGATTTCACCATTCTTCAAAAAATAGTGTTACTTTGTAATGTTTACATTACCTTTCATAAAAATATCTCCAAATATTTTTTGCAAATATGTTAACTTCAGCTTTCAAACGTTTTCCTATATAAATAGGAAAGCATCCAGAATTATCTATGTCCAGGTTACTTCCCTTAGACCCTGCTAAAATGAGGAACACCGGGAATCTTCTCCACCGTGTAGAGTCTCACAGACTGTGATCAAGTCAATTCTGACCTTCTCTGTACTAAAGTAAGTACCAACCGAGATTATTCAGCCTGTCACAGGGCATCGCAGGAGAATCCCTCGTTATAGTGCCTTACACATACAAAACGACATTCACAGCTCCACAAAAGCAATCACGAGTTGAATAACCCTACAGTGCTTCTTAGACAGTGAAAGTATTTGAGCCATTGAAAGTGGCTTACAAGAAGCATGTTTAATTACTTTAATAACCAGCCTGTTCCTCTAACTAAACCAGTGTGAATAGCTGTAGGCAAGACAGAAGACAATGGTACAGAACAGAGGCAAACGCTTCCTACCTGACATGAGTCACCAGTGTACTCTGGAGGGCAGGAACATCTCTCTACGCTGTAGGCAATGCTGCCGCTTCCCATGCTGGTGGCTTCTTCCAGCCCAACCTCACCAAGGGTTAATCGCTGAGTCTCCGTGAAGTAAAGGCCTCTGATGTGTAAACCATCTAGTCGAGACAGGATTATCATCAGTTCTTCTCTGGATACAAGGTTATTGCTTCTGGCATGCCTGAAGTTTCCCTGCACATCAAGGGCACAAAATGAGCACAACCCAGCTGCTTCTTTTTTAAGAAGAGGATCTGCAAAGAAGACAGGATGACAGGAAAAAGGGAGAAAAAAAAGTGTGGAACGGACCCCTACAGTGCCAAGTGGTGTGGGGTGAAACAGAGGTTGGGAAAATAAATATAATGAAAGTGAACACAGCAATAATTGCCATAAAAAGGGTTGTAGGCTGTACTTCACAAGATACATATAGCTTTGAGGTATCAAAAAGTGGAGAAGCATATAGGTTCTTCTCCAGTCATCTAAATTTCTTTGAGGTAACACCCACCAAACCACAAAACAGTGGAGGAAAACGCTTTTATTTTTAAGAGTAAGTGAAGTCTAAATCTAACCTTTGAGGGCTGCCTTTGCATGCTTTCTTGCTACTAACAGACACAGCATTACTGAAAATGAAATCTGGCATGAAATAAAGATTTTATTTTTTGCCTATACATGGGATGGAAATAACCTGGTTTGAATTTCTGAGCACAGATTTAAGGTAGGAATGATCCCTGCTTACTTCAGCTACCTAAATGCCGGACACCCATTCAAGACTAGGTACCTAGACACCAAGGAAAACAGATAACAGTTCATTCCATCCCTATTAAGTACATGTCTGGGGCTGCAATGAATCATCTTCCATTGATGACTGATTCCAGTATTACTCCACTGGCCCTGGAGGGAGTGCTACAGGCTAGATTGGACAAGATGCCTGACTTAGAGGTGCTAAAATTAAGTGGCACGAACCAGGACCGAGGTTCAATGTGGCCGTAAAGAGAGAAAATAAAGTTTTTATTTAAGATCTGCAGCATTTAAGTTTATATTCATTAACATTATCAAGTATTTGGCATTTCTGCACATAGTACCTGTATGATCTGTGTGTCACTGGGAAGAAAAGGGAAGGTCATTCCATTTTCATTTCTTACCTCAACCAGCTGCACACGGCCATAATATTGACGGTCAGGCAGTGGGTTGTTGGGATCCATGTAAACAACTTTCATTTGCTGGCTCTGTGTGAGAACGAGGATATAACACTGATGTTTCACTGCTCTTTATGGTAAAGTGTTCAGATGCAATAAAGTTCAGAAGCACATTAATACTGTTATTTGGGGGACAAAAACTTAAGTAATACTAGGAAAACCGTATATCATTTCATCAGTGAAGTGGTATAGCAAACACTCTGTTCGAGTCAGCAGAGTTTTCACTGCTTTTGCCTAGTAATAACCTTGCTTTCCAATAAAACACCAAAAGAATTAAATTACTGCTTGCCATTTTTCAGAGGAACTAGTTATTACTTTTGAGTAAAAACACTTTTATATTTTCAGTCTCCTTCGCTGCCACACTGTCTCAGAAAAGGAGCTGCCTCCTGATATCATCTTTAGAGCTTGCCCTGGAAATTTGTGGCTGGCAAGAGGGGAATAAAACTAATAAGGGACCAAGGAACAGGGACTCTGACTTGACATCCTGGTGCACTTTGGATGCTACTGTAGTACTTTATGAGACAAGTTTCCCAATGAGAATCCTAGAATATTGAGTTAGTATTTCTGATGGTCTGAAGAAACAAAGCCACTCCCTTAGGAATTTCAACAAACAGTGAAAGATTTCAATTTTGGCCTTAAAGTGGTTAAATTAAAAAACTGTTGACCTAAAACGCATTTTTACTTCAGTCTCTTGAAGCCTTATAATTATACTTCATTTTAAGCTGAAGAAAATTCTCACAAAAAGCAAGATTAATTACATATGGAATCCAGCACGTCTTGCAGAGCCGAGGCCATACTTGTTGACAACTGTGCAAGGCATTAATTATTTTTTTTTCCACAGGTGCGTTTTACAGGAAAAAAAAATCTGTTTTATCTTTGCATTTGCTCTCAATTTAGTTATGCTTAATAATATGGTACTCTGGCAAGAGAGATAGGTGTGTTGATGGCTTTGAGTAAAATGTAGTAAAATCACTTTAATAGAAATGCAGCAAGTTGCTATAAAAGTTAAGCACACTATAGGAGCAAAATCTGCCACGGTTGTCATGTAACAGAAAAAAAATCCTATTATTGTTATTGCTTGAAATAAAAAAGTTTCAAAACTTACTGTTAGTTGTATATCAGGTCTCTTATCCAGAAGAACCATGCCTTCACTAGGTAAGCCAAAAGATTTCACTTGGTAACTTAGGAAGCCACCATATGAAGAAAGCTATAACAAAATGCACAAAACCAGAGGTATTTTACTGCGCTATTGCTCAATATTAATTCAAGTTTACCCCATTTTCCAGTACTGCAAATAATATATTTACTCTTTGTTCTTTAGTCCAAATATGAAAATACGTGTTCCTTGGAAGAAAATTCTTAAAATTTTGTTTACTTAGTGTACCTGGCATCACTTTTTGAGCAGTACCTGCCCTCGGGAAGGTTACCTGCATTGGGTTTTTTTTTTCATACCTGGGATTGCACCATCTGTGGTTATGGAGAAATCACATGTTCACATGAACATTGGTCTTCCCCAGACTCCACAGAACAGATTCGGCTCATCAAGGAGCTGATATCAGACCGACAGTGAAAGTGGTAATGCACCCCATGAACAGCCATGGATAAAAAGGACAAGTCAGAGTAAGCTGGGTTTTATAGACCAGCATTTTTCAACCTTACTACAAGCGTGAATCTAATCACGAAATATTTGCTCCACCTCCTGAAGGACAGGACTTCTACTGATATCACCTCCGTTGTAAATAGAATGTTGCTGTAGGTTCAGCTGAAACTACACTTCTTTTGGCTCCACCACAGATGGCCTCAAACCCAACCAAACACATATGCTGCTGCCTGAAACAAAGACTTAGGTGAGTATGTTTGAATCATCTGACCAACAGCTTCCCAGGGTTGTGTCTGAGTGACTCAGTTCGAAACATATTGAGAAGAAAAGAAGCTCCAGGCACTGCCCAGACAGCGTTTGTTCCAAGAAGAGCCTAGGAGGAAAGTTCGTGGGTACTAGGTGAAATCAGGTCTTTTGCCACATATATACTACTTTGTTTTGCACTCTTTGCTCTTATGGCTTATGATTGCTTTTGATGTGGGAGGAAGAACAGCTTTGTCAGGTTTTGGTGCTGTGCAGATAAGCACCAGCCTTCACTCTACCCCTTCCCATATACTTTGATGAATTACTAACATAACACAGACATCTCGGTACTAAATTTGTTCCTAGTAGCACAGGACCATAATTAATGATATTATCTTTTGCCAACTTCATTTTCAAAAGCATCATTTGGAAAATTTGCCGTATTTTGCCAACATAATCAAAACAACCCCATATAAATATGTTTTTCAAAATATAAGAAAATTCAGGTTAGAGCTAATTTCCTGTTTAACACACATTTTAGGACTGCACCATATGACTGGCTGTTATGTTACTGCTTCTTCAATGATTTTTTTTTAATGGAAAAATATTGGTGTTGTAAACTACCCTCTGTATTCTACATGTACAGTGTTTATTTTCTAACACTGAGAGTGGTCTATTAAGTAGAATGTTAAAATACACAAGAGCAGAAAATGAGGATGATGTGATCTGAATTTCTCAATGACTGTTAGTTTCTGCACTGCTGTATGTTTTATATTTGATTCTCTTTTAACTTTGCAGAGAAAAAATAGAGAGAGGACAGGAAATACACTCTGCTAAATATTAATGTTCCAGGGTAAGTAGTTAAAAGGTCTAAGATAACAGAAAACAGTATTTATAGCCTCATCATACTGAAAAATGTCTGGAGTGATCTTGTTCACATTTTCCAAAAACAGGTATCACTGAAAGCTGACATTTTCAGAATGCAATAAGACGAATGATTGGTAAATTTATGAGCTTGTAAAGCTAGAATCAAGATAGCATTTTGGGGGGTACTTTCCCTACTACAGTACAGCCAGTGTCAAAACACACACTTACGCACAGTATACAGTAAAAGCAGGGCCAAAAATAGAACTATTTTATTTACTGTGTTGTCATGGTAAATAAAAGCAAGTCATGGCATGCCTAGTTAGATACTGTGACATGCAACATGAAACTCTTAGCACCGTTCTTAATAGCTGTGCTTAAAAAGGGTAATTGCCTGTTTTGCATTTTTTAATGGGAACAACAGAAGTCCTTTTGGTTTAACATCGTAGCAAATAAAGTGTGCTTTATCAAGAAATTTATTTGAAAAATAAGTTGCAGACATTGAAACAAGAACCTCTATAACACTGGCAAAAAGCACCTTCACTAAACGTGCTGTTCAACTGAAATTTACCTCTGAGCATAGGACAGCAGGGTGAAAAATACTGCTCTAGTCCTTAAAATGGGGACTAAGAGGAACTTCAAAAACTGTGCCATTTTTAATGCCCTAATGTCTACCCCATTTGTTTCCACTTGTGTGACAGTAGGATTGCATCTGAAAAGCCTAAGCCTGTGTGTCCTATAACTGGTCAGCAGCTGTCAACACAGGCAGGAGACCTGGGGCTCTGGGCCTGAAAACCACCACTAGCAAAGTCCCCCTGGTCACTTTGATCCTCAGGCTGAAGAGCTGATAGGTATTAGTGGTGAGCAAGGGACTGCTCCCATGCATGAGTAGAAAGAGCAGCAAGCACTTCAAAGAACACAAAGGTTAGAAAACTAGGTGTTCCTCTTCCCAAGCAACATATCGAAAGCAAAAGTTTTTTTCCCTGCCACTGAGCATGTAATCACCTTTTATTCCTTTGGAAATGTGCCCAGGAGGTACTCTAGGGAGTCTTAGGGATATTTGGGCACATTGGCAATATCTATGTGTTCTGTCTTTCAGAAAAGCAGCTGAAGGTACCAGCTCCCTGAACCATAGCTCATGACCATGACACCCACCAAGATGATTAATTCTGTATTACTGGTTTATAATTTTGATACTATACTCAAAAATCAAATTTGTGATTCCTAGCATGACAAGTAACAGAGAGAAGAATCTCACGAGGGAAGAGAGAGAAAAGTATCTAAGAAAACCAACAAGACTCTTTATCAAAGATATTGGCAAAAAAAACCCCAAACATGTTATTAAAACAGATGAGTTAGGTGTCATTTACCTTCTCTCCCAGGTAAGATGGTGGTGCTTTCCAGTACAAACTGTGCACTGAAGCAGGCAATTCTTGAACATCAGCCACTACACTATTACTGACCGGATTGAAAGTGACTGGAATGTCAATATTTTCATCCACTGCCTCCAAGCGCCAGTTCCTCATGTCCACAAACTAATGAAAATACATAAAGGAAATAAAAGCTTGTCTCACACTTTATTAAACTTTACCAGCACCAAGTAATAAAGAGAAATTATTTAGCCTCTATAATTCTCTTAGTGTGAAATTCAATTCCTTCAGAGCCAGCCTGAAATCTTTACACAGTGGATGTTGCAACGACCTCAAAAGAGAGCATAAGTGGGATGGATGTGCCAAAGCTACTTGGGATGCAGGTGTTTGGTTCGTCACCTGCAACCTCAACTCCATCTTCAGTCACATGAAGTCATAACCTTTCTGGCGGTGAGTACGAAGTGCGTACACAAACCCACGGGTATAATTTGGAGGTGCTTTTCTAAGTCCATTCCAAAATCAAAATAGGGACATAACCTAAAAGACAGAGTGAGGACCTGTTGTGGCAGGTTAACTGTGAGGGAGGGGACGTGGCAAGATATTTTGGAGAGGCAGGCAATGTAGCCCAACATTCTGGCTCTTTAATGCACATTTTGTGTTCATGGGTTTTGTTTCATGAAAGACCATACATCCTGTTATTTATCATTATGCTGGGAGAAAGAAAGCATAATGCGTATGTTCCAGAACAGTTCTGTGGTGGGTTGACCTTGGCTGGCCAGAGCAATAAAACAAAAAGATAGACATGTTTTCAAAACCAGTCTTTGTGAGGACAAGTAATCACTAGAGGAAACTTTCCTAAAGCAAATGGAAGTTTGCTACTGACTTCAAAAAGGCCAGTTTTTCATCCTCTGCTTGTGAACAGTGAAGTACCACAATCTGGATTGCATCTAGTCAACATTCAAGCCTAAACTCCTCATCCATCATTCTAGGGCTCTGCTTCTCACTTTCTCTTGTTTTTTTTTCAGGCAGTTGTTGTTGTTGTTGTTTTTCAGTCTTCAGCCATCTTACCATTTATTTATGCTACTAAAAAACAGTCTTCTTTTCTCACACTTGATGTCATGTCTTTTTAGTAGGGAGGGAAGAAAGACAGTTTTTACAATCTCCGTAGAATCTGTCACAAACCTCTTAGATTTCAAAATGCATCTATGATATAGACAGGTAAAATGACACGTGCTTATCGAAGCATCTTGAAGGAGACCATTGACTTTAATGATGAACAAGTGTCTGAAGACACAGCAATAGATGGCCAGCTCAGCTTCGGTCCAGCTAGTGATTTGTAAACAAACAGGTGAAAAGGGTCATTTCTCCTGAAAGGCACTTTCCCACCACACCTGCATTTTAACAAGGCTGCACTACATCTGCACTATTGCTTGCAGAATATTCTTCATCCTCAGAAACTTATAAAATATATTTTCAGTTTTGGAAGAAATACATGTCCTTAATGGAATAAATGCAGGTTCATGAGAGCAAAGAAAAAAACTATTGAACACACCTTGGTTCTACGATGATTTGTGCTGCGACAGTTGCTTGTTGCCCCAAAACAAAAGCAAGAAGTGCAGCCCTTGGGATTAGAAGGGTCCAGATAAAAGGATCCTGGTCGGCAAATATCACATTCTGCACCTTCAACGTTCTCCTGTTAAAGCATAATTGAAAGAAATCTCAGAGTTTGCCTTTTGGTTTTGGTGAGGCCCCCAAAACCTCCTGCACATAAAACAAATCATCTGAAAGAATAATTATTTAAATGTATGGAAACATGAATGAAAATGTGTAATTGTCTGGACACACCGTATTCCACATGCAAATGAAACTGGCTTCGTGGAGACTCAGTTACGAGCTGTCTTTCCAGTTTATAAAGAGAACCACCGAGTAATAAATATTAGTCAGAGACAGCTGGTAACTTCCCTGCCAAAACCCTCCTGCTGGCTTTTCCAAACCTACAATATAAAAGGTCACTTGTGAAAGTTCACATTTATCACATTCAATTATGCAGAACAGAACAAAAGAAGATTTCCTGGATATAATGATGTGGTGAAATGTCAACTGACATAATACGGCTAAAAAAAGCATGGGACCTGGTTAACATCCAAGAGTCGAGATACAGATGCATAAAGTGGATGTGTGCAGGGTACAGACTGCTTCAGTGAATCAATGGACATCCACTCAGCAGCACTGCAACACCCTGCAAAGCCTAAGAGCGCCACTAAAATTGACAGATATTGAACTCATTAAAAATGGTATTTAACTGCTACTGTGATAACCTGTGCACATACTGCAAGGTGTGATGGTTTTGTATTTAATTCTTACTGAAAACTACTTGATAAACTCACTTCATTCACCCCATTAAATACAAAATAGTCACTGATGTGTAAATGATGCTTGTGAATGCAGAAGTAATTTGATTTATCTGACCTTGCAGAGACAAATTCCTGTCTGGGGATCGCAAACATCTGGTTCTGTTCCATCTCTGTTGCAGTTACATGGCACACAGTTTGGGAAACCATAAGTACCAGGAGCGCACTGATCACACCGCCGTCCTTTTATTCCCGGTTTGCATCTTTATCAACAAAAACACACAGAGGAGAGAGTTAAGAGGGGAGGCAGGAATGCAGCAAGGAAGAGAAGATGAAGGCAAAAGGCAGGTGGATCTTTGAAGTGCTTGCATGGCTATGACACAACTTCATCACTTTTTCAGCAGCAAGTTAGTATTGTCCTCTGATTCCAATGGTGAGACTTTTTATATGGTCGTGAAACTGATTAGGAATGGATTTGATTTCAAAGGATATAAGTGCTAACAATGGAATTAGACTTCTACAGCTACTCAGTGCTTGCAGGGCAGAACTACTCTTTCTGTACACCAAGGTGTGAAACATGGGTGTTGTACACAGAGAAGCAGAGCTGGAAGATGATTTATAGCTGGAGGATGTGACTGGCCATTTTTCAAGGAACTCACCTGCTAACATAGAGGTGGAGAATCCCTGGCATACGAATAATTATGGGGACTTCAACATGCCACAAGGCTTGGGTTAGTTTATAACTGTTCACAAAGGATAAAATCCACTTTGCTCACAGTGGAGGCTGGATGTCTTGGGTTTACTTAGGGGAATTACAGAAGACGCCCCCAAACAACACCAAACTACAAACAAGGCTTGAGGTAAGAGATAACATTGTTCAGTAGCAGCAGCTACTACATCCTACCTTTACAATAAACTTGCACAGTCTGGTAAAACTAGTGAAAATGTAGGTCTGATGATCCCTTTTCCTCCTGTCTGTGCTGGCAAACTGTCTGTACCAGCCCAAAGGAGGTTTCAAGAGAGTAAGAATCCATCGATAAAGAATGTCTGCCACCACCACCATCCACATCTTTACATTGCAGTTGTGGTGAGATAGTTTTAAAAAGTCCAGCAAGTCAGTGGAATGTCCTTTGGCTCTCAGCACCAAATTTAGATGTGCACTAACACTACAAATTTAATGGAAAGAAACAGTTAAAGTATGTGGACAAGGTAGACTGCACCTCATGGCATATACGAAAGCAATCACTCAATTCACCAAACAACGTGCAAAGCTTCTCAGAGTCTCTCTGAATGCATTGCCACCACATAAAGATAACTTGGGTTGGATGGGGACTTTGAACTTCATGTAATCCACAGACAGAAAAGTATTAATCAGAATGCAGTAGTTAGCTATACACTTCAGCAATCAACCCAAAAGGTAAATGTCAAATTTTGCTTCAGATCTTTTTGCCATAAACTGTCATTTCTTTGATATTTCTAATTAGGCTGCACATGAAAAATATCACCATTATAATCAGACAATACGGCTTTTCACTGAAATTGAAAAATGTTAGCATTTCTGCAAAAATTATCCTCAATTTTACTTGAGTTGAAATGTGCTAAGGCCTTTCTTTGAAGTATTAAGTTTTATTTGACTGAAGTATTTATATTATTTCTTTTTGCATAGTATTATTTTTATTTTTATTTTGAACTGTATAGGGAAAATGAAAGCAGAGACTAATCAGACTGAGAGTGCACCAGGAGATACAGAATATGCTACACTTTCTAAATATGAAGAGAGATTCCAGTTTTGCCCTAGGGGTAAGAAAATTATTCACTTCATACCAAAAGGACAGACTTAGGAAAAAAATTTAAATTCAGGAAATAATATGAGCATTCTCTGAAAATTAGTGTCCTCTATCATATTACAGGATTTACAGGATTAATGGCAGAGCAGGAAGGACGATATTTGCCTTTGTTAGGACTCTGCAAAAAAGTAGCCAAACCGATCAAACTACACTAACCAAGGCCTTACGCAACCTATTGGCTATCAAGTATTTGTACTTGTTATTTGAGGATTTGATTTTCCCAAGGAAATAATAGAAATGTTCAACTATACTAGTACTGACAGCATCTGAATATGGGAACATTCCCTGTGGTTGTGGCTGTATGCTATACATATTTTAGAGGATGTAAATATGAGAATAAAAATTAAAAAAAAAAAATTAATCTCAGCATGCTAACCTACAGAAGAATAAGCATATATCATACAGAAGGCATAGCTTTAAGGGCAGTTATCACTTACAGCTCCAACAGAACCATATTTTCCATACACACAGCACCTATCATTAAAATTTTTCAAAATTCATTGAAAATATTCAAGCATTATAGTACTTAAAAGCATAATTAGACTTAAACCTAGGCAGACAGTGGAAGGTCAAATGCAAAGTTTTAAAAATTGGGGAGATAAGGTACACCAATACAAATGATGCACCTGTCCAGAAGCCAGCAGCTCTGATATGAGGTCTGCTGCTAACTGGACATTGAACAAGCCATATGAAATGGACACAGATTTGGTGACTTACGATGAGTGACATGGCATGTCACTGGCAAACAGAATGCATGCCCAGGAATCTCAAATCCTACTATTATTTGCCTGCACAAATCACATTTTCACTAAACATTGCAGGTATCCCTGAAACAGCTGAGTTCTCACTGTCGCCAAGTACCGCTTAAATCTCCAGTCATCATCATCAGAGTTTCCCTCATCCCCTCCAAATACCTGAAAAGAACGGTGAAGCAAACCACTCGTACATTGTTTATAATGCACATAACCCAAACTTACTTGCACTGCCCATTGTTTTTTTCACATTCCGGGCTTGCCGCATTAACGACTCCTCTTTCTGAACAGTTGCAGCTCTTGCAGCCAGCAAGAGGATGATAGCCGAAGTAATGTTTCTCACACACTTCACATTTTGGTTTCACAGTTTGTGGAGGGCAAATGCATTTACCAGTCATGTTGTCACAAAGACGTTGCCCACAGTTGCATACTAGGTCAAAGAAAAAGTTGTACAATCAATGACATCTCAATCAACAATCACAGAATCATAGAATCATAAAATAGTTTGGGTTGGAAGGGACCTTCAAAGGTCATCTAGTCCAACCCCCCGCTGCAATGAGCAGGGACATCTTCAGCCAGATCAGGTTGCTCAGAGCCCCGTCCAGCCTGGCCTTGAATGTTTCCAGGGATGGGGCATCTACCACCTCTCCGGGCAACCTGTGCCAGTGTTTTACCACCCTCAGTGTAAATAATTTCTTCCTCATGTCTGGCCTGAATCTCTCCTCCTTTACTTTAAAACCACTACCCCTTGTCCTGTCATAGCATGTCTCACCGAAAAGTCTGTCCCCGTCTTTCTTATAGGCCCCTTTTAGTACTGAAAGGCCGCAATAAGGTTTCCCTGGAGCCTTCTCTTCTTAAGGCTGAACAACCCCAACTCTCTCAGCCTTTCCCCAGAGCAGAAGTGTTCCAGCCCCCAGATCATTTTTGTGGCCTCCTCTGGACTTGCATTTGAAGCAAACACATACAATCTGTATGTATAAAAAACATGATTCTTTTCTCTCGCTAGTTTTAAGCTCAGGGTCACAGAAACCAACCATGTGACTCTAACAGTGTTTCAAAGAGTAGCTTTAGTCCCCAGCTCTTTTCCACAGGTTGGCTGCTTAACTTCACCACAAGCATTATTATCATTTCCCAAAACTGCCAAGGATTCAACAACAAATAGCTTTGGTGTGAAGAGCACCACTTTTACAAATTAACAGTAATAAACATAGAGTATAACATCTGGGAAAGCTGCTGAAGACTCTTGGTGTAATCTATAAATCTGGTGAAGTTTTTTAGAAAAACACCAGAAAAAGAGGAATTAAGGATGCTATGTCTCTGATTATCTATGGAAAATCTTGATGGTACAAAACAGGATACAACAGTAATAACTTAAAAACGATTTAGCGGTCAGTGCAGAAAAACCCATTTGACTGAAAGTGCAGCAATATGAATTTTAACCAGTAAAACTGTAAACCTGCTACACCTGATCAGACAACATATGCGAAGGCACAGTTCATCAAGAACTAGGTGTGCTTAAAGGGAATGGGGTTACTTCTGCATTAAACTGAAAGCTATGCTATGCAATATGTAAGGTGGCTCAACCAGCCTCTCATATGATCAAGCCCTATGGAGAAAAGTGAGGCTGCGGTACCTATGCAGTGGAACCACAGAATTAAATAAGGCGCTGAATAAGTCCGAGTATGTACTTACACTTGCAGAACGGGAATCCATAGTAGCCAGTTTGGCATCGGCTGCACTGACGACCGATGACATTAGGCCTGCAAATACACTGTCCTCCCAGGGGGCTGCAGGTAGGGCTCGTGGCACCCACACTGTGGCAATTACACGGCAGAGCTCCGTTGTTGTAGAAAGCCACCAGTGACCTCACAGAGTCCTTACAGAAGGCAGATGATCCTTCTGGGCTATTTAAATTGAAATATAAATCATGTAAGTACTGGCACTTGGGAATTATTCTGAGCAGGCTTTGCAGTAGTTCAGTAAATTAGGGCCCTGGATTTGTACTTTGACATAAGGATAGCATCACTACACATGCAAGGATATACTTTAACTAAATTAGTGGTGAATGGCTTTGAACATGCAGGTAGGAGTTTTTTTTTTTTCAAAGAAAGTGCATATATTAGTCATATCAGTTCAGACATGCCAAGCAAAATACTAAATACCAAAGATGGAAATACCAAAGACAGAAAGATGACATAGATTTTCTCCTTTTGTGCTGTGAGCAATAAAGTTCTACCTTTACATTTAGTTTACAAAAGAAAGCCATGGAAAAATGACTCATGGAAATTTAATGGGCCAGCGTAAGCCATGAAAAGCATTTTAATGTAGCACAATGATGGGGATTTTATATATATGTCTTAAATACAGAGTGAAAATAATATTAATTCCCGGCTTGTTGTCAAGTGTTGTTTTTTAGAAAGCGATGCTTACTCAACATAAAAACTGTTTCCTCCACATTGGCTGATAAAATCAAATGACTTGTCCACTGTCTTTTTGTCAAGAATTTTGTAACTGTAGGTGTCTGCTGGAACAACTAAGACATTTTCCTTAAAACAACAAAAAAGCTGAATTGTACATTTCAGAGAAAAGCAAAAGACATAGGCTAAGGCATTTATATATCTAAATGTTGCTTTAATATGCATTTTGGATTTTCTCAAAACCCGTGACATTTTAAATTAAAAGAAAGGAAAATATACTAATCTTGCCCCCAGAGCTGTGATGCTACAAGCAGTGTACAATAAAAACAGTGTATGATATCTTAAAAGTATGAAATAAAACAGAAGCAGTGCATAAAATTCTAAAAATTTGGAACACAACATTAAAAAACAAATTCTTTCTTTTTGGTTTTCATCTTTGCATCTACCTCTACATGAATGGTGAAACTGAAAATAACATTTCAAAGTACATTTATGTACTAAACATACCAGAACCAACGTTCGTCCATCTGGTATCGTCACTGTAACGGAGACCTCAGGTTCAGAAACATCAAGCTCAATTCGGTTTTCTGCAATCACCTGATCCCGACAGCCAGAGGTGTGAGGGCAGAATGAAGCATTGAAGGAACCTAGAAGAAAAAACGTGACGCCAAAAAATGTTCCATGTACAAAAATGCTGAGGAAGGAAATGGGTTAGATCAAATTCAAACGCTTACCTGACCACAGATGTCCCGCACCTACACGCACTTGCACGGGGAATACTGGGTGTGTTGGCTGATAAAAATGTACCACAAATACGTATCTGCCTAAGTGGGGAACTCTGCCACCCAAGGTAATCTGGTTCTGCAGAAACAAGAACAGCTCTGATGACAGCATATTTGTTTCACCTACCTGCACTGAAGTTAGCAATATCTCCAAAGAATCATCAAATCATAGAATCATTTGGGTTGGAAGGCACCTTCAAAGGTCATCTAGGCCAATCCCCCTGCAATGAGCAGGGACATCTTCAACTAGATCAGGTTGCTCAGAGCCCCATCCAGCCTCACCTGGAATATCTCCAGAGATGGAGCATCTACCACCTCTCTGTGCAGCCTACTCCAGTATTATACCACCCTCACTGTAAAATATGGCAAAATATGTAGAATATGTCATTACAATTGCATGCTCCTATCTGTGTGCATGCCAAGCATATCTAATGCTCTTCTGCAGTCTGTGAGACTACTCTGGAGTTCATAAAGAAGCTGGCAATTTTGTTTCTCTTTCTGTATATTGTCTTGGTGGCTTGCTCAGCATTCAACATTTTGATCATACCGCCTCATTCAGTTTTGATACTCTTAAAGTATTTCTTCTATTTAACTTTACTAAGAACATGCTTCATAACTTAGGAAACAATATTTTCAAAACATGAGATACCTGTAATGGTGTCAAGGTGACTCCATTAACTGAGTCAGAAGGTAAAGTGAGACTTGGCGGATCATACGGTATATTTCTCTGTACTTCATGAATTTTCCCATCAGTGAATGGATCCAAAACCAAAGCTGCTGGGGGAGTTTCGTACACTGAGGGAATGCACGTTGCACTAAAACCAGAATTATGTAATTACTCTTGGGGCCAGGAGAATTTTTTAAGCATTGTAAAAGGAAGAGCTCACAAAAGTCAATATATTAGACTGCAGTACAATTAATAATGCAATAGTAACCCCTGTTACTCTTTGGATTCTATGTAAATGATCAGGAAGTAAGTAAAAACAAGAGGTATGGATTTAACTCACAATGGGGAAAATGTACATTAACTGATTTTACTCCTTCAAAATTTTCAAAAGCTGAACAATGTCAATGGAAAGAATTTGCTAGGGAAGAGGAGACTAAAAGAACCAAGAGTGGTTAAAAAAAAAAAAAAAAGTGAATCCGGTTAGTTACACTCACCAGAATCCGTATTAATATTGAATTCTCAGTTCTACAAATATTTACATAGGTGTATCCTTTAAACATGCAAGTTTTCCCACTGAGGTCAACTGGACTACTTAAGTACTTCGAAGTTAAGTATACACTCAAATATTTGTAGAATTGGAGCCAAAATAAATAACAGTGCTCCTTGAAAGCATCCTTATTCATTCAATGCTGTGTTTAACTATTCCTTCCTTGGTATATTTAATTCTGAAGGACTTGATGGGGAGAAGTCTTTTCCAAGACTGCAGGAGAAAATGGTTTTGGGGGTTTCCTGCTAGTGTTTGTTCACTTCTGGTAAGTATTCAACAGACAATGATTAATCTTCGCTCAAGACAGGCCCAGAACTGCAATGGCAAGTGTGTTTCAGGGCCAGGACTGTGACAGATTTGCCAGGCTTGTGTGAGAAATCACGTGCCATATCCACTTACAATACTGTCAAACTGAGCCAAGACTCTGCATCTTTCAACTTGAGCACTAAACATTTTCAGAAAAGTAAAAATGCTGCCAGATAATGGTCTCAATGACAGACCATAAACATACAGTAAAAACCCCAAAACACAAAACCAAAGTAAAAAGTACAAATTTCTACATTAGCTTCATTTTAAATCTTGTTTTTCACCCAGCCTCTTTTCCCCGTTTTACTCAGAACATAAATGTGCAGGAATGCAAAATACCTTTTGTGCAAGGACAAGTACCTTCAGTTTTAAAAAGCTACTCTCAGTTGTTGCACTCTGAGCAGGACGATTAAAGCTGCAATTCAATGCTATGCATGCTTGGAAGCCAAGTACAGTCACATGCTTTTATCCAATTTACCATCCAGATTTTTCTGCTCTCTATTTCAATTCAACCATTATATTAGAAGCTACAGTCTGGAAAACTATTAGACCTAGTCACCAATGCTTTCTGCCTGTGAAGTCCTGCAAATGCCATTTACTTTTACTTTGAGGCCCTTCCCATTGCCAGATCAGTAGGAAGAAAGCCTTAGGAGTAGCATCACGAGGGACATCCTGGGGAGTGCAGCAGGAATTGAAACGTGGGACTCCCTGATTTGGGAACTGCAGCGATAGTTCCTCTCTGGCCCAAAGAATAAAATATAAGGAGAAAAGAGCTCCAACAGGACATAACAAATGATCTGCAGGACCCCAAACTGACCACGTGGGAAGTGAAAGTTCAGGTTCGGATCTTCACAGCAAGAGAAGAGCCATCAACCTGGGTCAACCAAGCGGCATACAAGTGCTCTAATTACTGGTTCCATACAAGTATAACGGAGGAGCAGGATCATGTGGCATTGCTGTGTGGGGTGAATGCTGAGGGCAGACCTACCATACAGGCCCCACAATGAGATGGACAAGGGAATGGCTTGTTTGTGAAGCAAGGGTTTGAGTAATTTGTTGCTGTCAAGTTGAGCTGGTGGATTTGTGCATGAAAAGGCAGTCACATCCTCTACCTAATGGCAAATTAAAGCCACTTTGGAACAGCTGAAGCAGTAACATGCAGAGTGAAACTCCAGATGGAGTAGTAAGGATTTCAGGCCACAGAACTCGCGATGTTGCTCCAGCTTGGACACCTATCACACCAGAGAGCACGTGAGAGATACGTGTTTTCTAAGGCATTAGCACTCTGTGGTTCAGACAGGCCTGGAATACGCTAATATTAACAAAATCCTGGCCAAAGACCGTCTAGGTTAACACTAACACTTTAGCTTTTTTTACACATACCACTTTGCAAAAGCAGTCTACAAATCACCTGTAAATCACTGAGCAAAGCTTCATTCAAAAGAATAAAAATGCCATTTAGTCTGCCTTTCAAGGTCTTTTTCAGAAAATACAAGTAATAAAAACAAGCGAGTTACCTTCCATCATGGGTACTCTCGTAAGCAGCTATGCACTGTACTTTAGGATCCACATATTCTGGAGAAAATTCTTTGGCTGAAATAATACAAACCTTGTGCTGAAAAATAGCACAAGGCACAATTAACAATTAATATCATAAATAACAGGGCCAGCCCTGATGGGGAAGGGTGGAACCTAATTTTATCATAGGGAAACCTGAGCCCAGAGCCTTGTTCTATCATGGACTTCCCACAAGATTTTGGATCCTGTTCCCTGCCTGCACCTCAATACCTCAGTGCTGAATAGCATTTTTCTGTCCTTCTCAGGAGAACGCTGGCTGTTGGGAAGTTAAATAAATTAAAATGTAAGTACATGTGTGGCAATGGAAATGACGGAAGACCAGCGTTGTGTGGCCAGAAGCTAGACAAGGAGCGAACAAAGGGAAAAAGATCTCATCTGTGATGTTAGACCCTGGGGGAATTCCTAGACCTTCTGAAAAGCAGGCACAAACACTTGCACAAAGCCTGTAGAAGTGAATTTCAGTGACACCAGGATTTCTCCCAATAGGTTCAGAACTCATTTTAAAAGCCAATGAGACTGTGGGTTTGTGTGGGGTTTTTTGTTTTGTTTTTTGTTTGTTTGTTTGCTTTTAACTAGAACCAGATGTGAGCACGTGAAGCTGGGGTAGTCCTGTTGTAGCCATGGTGGTAAGGATGTAAGGGAAGGCTTGTGGGTAGGCACAACAGTTTGCACTAATAAAACACACCACTTCCACTTAAAAAACACAGAAGTGCATATTAGAATACTTGTGCATGAACTACTTGAAAAGGAGATAAAAATACCTGATAGGCAGTAAGATGACTAGCACTATGTATTAATATAATTAAAAACTGTACAGGGAGAATTCATTAATGCACAAAATGATTCAATTTAGAAGCAGGTCCCAAGGGAGCTCAGCTTGTGTTTTAGCAGTAGCAAGCAGGGACTAGAAACCCTTCACAAGCTAGAAGGCAGAGTGCTAAAAGTCCCTTTCCTGGGCAGCAAATGTTGTGCCTGTCCAGCATGTAATGACCCACAGGGCTCCAGCCCATGGCAGCAGAACAAGGGTAGACTCTGCAGCTCTGAACTGCACTTTATGAGCAGCTAAAAAGTTAGCGCGAAACACGATCTGGGTTTAGGCAGCTCATATGCATCAACATGAGGTGAAGACTATCAATTTGCAAGAGCCCTTCTTGAAAGCTGACCTCAGGAACACCATCTCCTCTTTATTTAGACCTGATTTCTGAACCCCAGCATTGGCAGTGGTTCCCCTCTGCCTCTCTGATCTAAATGATGGGGTCACACGAGGGTCTTTAACTCCAAAGCTGCTGCCATTGACTCCATGGTTAGTGCCCATAGACCAGGAGCTCTTATTTTTTCCCCTTTCTTCCTATCATTTGCTAAGTGCAGTCTTTACATTTAACACAGGGAAGTATTTCCTGTATCTCAGAAGAATATTGAAATTTATCTTGCAACAAGTTATCCAGCGAATGAAAACTAGAATTTAGAAATAAAGAGATTCTTAGCACAAGAGACTCTACATGTGGAGATAGAGACCAATAATATCCAGGTCTTTTCAATATGGGTCTTGTTAGCACAGCAATTGCTGCAGGGAGCTAACAGACAACTTAAATGGCATTTGTTCGCACTCAACACTCCCTCGAGAAATGACAAAAGCATGTATCAGTTGTTAAACATAAGAGTTCCACAAAACTACTACGTGTTTATAGCTGGGTTTCAACTCTAGATTTTAACCAACTGTGTAACTCACCTTTTCTTTCTAAAACGGAAAGCAGAAACAAAAGAAAATTCAGAGCCCAAAACAATGTATTCCTACTGTGGCCAAAAGAGGGCAGTGAAGGCTTTTCATTCGAGGTGTGTAAAAGATAGGACTAATGAATACATTTATTACCTGAAATGAATGTATTTATTACCTGAGATATCGTAAGAGACCGAGGAAACTCCAATGTGGGTTTCGAGGATTTTCAAAAAGTGAAAGGTAGGTGAAAAAAATATCATGATGAAGTATAAAAGCTACTAGAATATTTTTCATTTAAAGTTCACATGTATGAGGGAGAGAGGAACGAGAGAGTTGGGAAAACTCTTGTCAGAAAGGCAAATTTCTGTAGCTTTGATCAAGTTTGACTCAGTATTCTCTGAGTACATATAAAGAAACATTTTCAAGCATCTAATACACATCTTTTCACGCACTACCATTAAGCATGTGAACATACGGAGAAAAGTATCTCTTTTTGCTCAGGGAACAAGTGTTAGAAAAGGGAAAAGAAAACAAAAACTTACCAGAAGAAAATTAATTGATGATGCCTTAAGATGTATCTTTGTATCTGCTAGCAGGTCATAGACTGCAACTCGGTTCCTATCGTCAACTACAACGCTGCGACAAAGGAAACTGAGAAGGAAAGCCGGGTTAAAAATGAGCCTGCTGGCATTGCTGTGTTGTTTATCCTATCACCTAGCTCAGCTGCCCAGCTTTTGGCCAGCCTCACCCCCGGTGCCTGGCCGTTCCACTGGATCACAGGTAACCTTTGGCCACTGGTGAACGTACTGTATCCTCACTAGGAAGACAAAGGATGGACCACGTACAAAATACTGCTTGTCCTGTGTGGGTTGACCTACCCAGAGACCAAACCTCCAGACTTCATCTCAAATCACCATTTAAGCTACTGCTTTAAGTAGGATGTGGACAGATGCACATACATGCTATCTGCAGAGGTTTCCAAGCTGTGTAACGTGGCATGCAGCTAGTATTCTGTGCTTTGGTCCGTGTTCCTCAAGGTGCCTGCACGCACCTGCTGCTGCTTTCCAGTTCTGCTACACACCATTGACGGAGTGGGTCAGCAGCTCTCTCCCACACAATGGCAGTTGGGCATGTCTTGATTTTAGGAAGCTTTCTATACACTCCTCAATACAAGTGAAAAAATGTAGGTCTGCCTCTTAGTGACTGCCTCCAAAGGGCTGAGCATCTTTCATAAAGATGAATACATAGTAAGAGTCTTGCTAAAGGCTTGAAACTGCATTGTTCAAGGAGCATGATCCCTGCAGCTTGGCAAAAGTAGAATCAGTTCCCTTTCGCTAAAGAGAAGTCATATAAGCCTTTAATTTCTTTTCTTTCTTCTGCTCATGTAGACCAGCCAGCATGAGAAGGTGTAACCACCATATGACTGCTTATTTCTCCACTAGGAACCAAGCAATATGAAAGTTTCACTCTTGTTTAGAGCACAGCTCAGAAATAAAGCCAGCTCAGGGCTAAGGACATTTAAGACTGGAGAAATGTAGGTCCCTTACTTATGATTCTCTAGAAGCTTGCAATGTTTTATTCTCTTACAATGCTTTATTGGGAGTTACGAAGCTCATAGAGGTGTAAGATGGCCTGGCACAGTATATTCCTAATACTACAAGTTACTCTTATCTGCATGCACCTCACTATGTCCTTTCTTGATTTATTTTTGTAACAGAAGAGACTTGTAGCTTGCTGCTTAGGAAAGATGACACAGCAATTTACTTGCAATGTGACCATTAGCTTCATGCAGAACGGTCGCAGAATTTACTGCATTGCTACGTTAAACTAGCAAGGGCTTTCTTTGTCTTTTCATGACCAAGTTCTTAGTGTATCACATGAACACACCAGTATGTTCAAAATCAGCCCATAAATTGTGTTTGGAAAAAAAACCAACAATAAAATGGAAGCTTTATAGCAAGTGTTTTGGGGCTCAAAGTGTTACATAACAGGATAAAATAAGAGCTTCCCCCAGCGACAACCTGACAAGGTCACTGCTGCATATAGCTCTGCTCTGTATCACAAACATGCTGATGAAAATGATTTTTCTTACTGGGCAATTTCATCCCAAATATCCCTAAGCCTCCAATCTGCCAAACACTTGGCTCACAGGAAAAAGGGATGCATGTCTGCAGTCCTCTGGAACTGGGCAGGCTCTCCCAGGGGCTTAAACGTCTGCAGGATCACAATCCTGAGTCATAAATTGAAATGCTCAAGTGACAAAGGCAATTTTGCTCAGGACAGACAAAATCTCCTGTGCAGAAACATCTGCAGTAACCTCAGTCGTCAAGAAGGATAAAGAAGCATTCGACTGAAGACCTTGCCTAACAGCCAGAGGATGGCTACACTCAGAATTTCAGAGATGTTTAAACTTCCGCTTCAGCAGATCCTGTTAGAAACAGTGGAAATACTCTTGTGAAACTGTCAGCTACATTTTTTTTACAGCTAAAGCCCTTGAACATGCTTTTAACTAAATAGAAACATTGCAGGCATCTGCAGTGAACAGTGACGCTCTTTCACTGGAACTCTCAGATTAATACTTTATAAGGACTTACAAATGTACATAAGAAAAGTAACCCTTTGTATAGGAAAACAGCCCACTGAAGCAGCCACAATATTCAATGAGCTGATTGCACAGAGAGAATAAAAAATCTGTACAATACACACAGAACCATGTACTTGACTTTAAATAGCCCTAAAATTTGAAAAATCTACATGGTAAAATGGATTCCAATATCTAAAAAGTATAATTATATTCTGAATGCTTATTTAATCATTTAGTGATTACATCAGAAATTCTTACCTGTATTTACAACTGTATATTCTCACTCTGCCTTCAGTGACAGGTCCAGGGCTATGTATTATTACCTCGGCAGTGTATAACTGATCCTCTTCATTGGCATATTCAAAAACCAGAACGTAGCGACCAACTTGAGGAACATTTATTGTCATCTGTAAATCAACCTAGGTCAAGATTATTGAAAAAAGAAAAAAATCTTTAGATTTTTCACTCCCTTTGTTGTAGGAAGCTCCCTTTTCCTGCCCTGCAAGACAACTGCTCAGCATCAGTCCAGGGCCAATCCTACACTGTCAACAAAAAACATCCAGCAGAATGGAAGCAGTGCTTATACATATCACTTTGGCCACTAATAAGAGTCAACCAAGTTCACGAAGGAGCTGACATTAAAACAGTTCTAGGAAGGCTGTAAAATAAGCCTGCAAAATGAGTATATTATTTCTCTTCTCCTCCGTAGAAAGTACCAATGAGGAAACTTAAATGATACTGAAAAATTGTCACCCTCATCTCTAAGCTATCTTTAATAACAAATGAAAATTGACTTTATTTTTCCACTGAGAAAAACATTTTCAGGAACACAATTCCTACTATAGCAGTGCTGTATATTGATTCCCTACAAAGAGCAAAAGCATCTTCTCCAGCAAACAGCTAATGCCACTTTCTGAAGCATCAACTTTTTCTTTCGTTTTACTTGCACAAATTGTTTAAAACAATATTTTATTCAAAATACTTCAAAGTATTAATAATTGCATGGAAAGTACTGAGGTTACAGGGGAGTTTGCTACAGTTGGCTGTATAATTATTTTCAAATTTAAACTTTTTTTCCTCAGTATTGCCTTAGGCTATGAATACTTAAACATGTAAATAATTCTGTCAACAGCCCTCTTGACTTCACTGCAATTATCCATACCAGTGAAGTTTTGCACATGCATCAGTGATGAAGCACCAGGGCCTGTGTCATGTTAAGTATTCTTTTTGCACTGAGTATTTTTAAAAGCAATATCAGAGCACAGTAACAGAGGACATAATCATTTTACATGCCATTATCATTTACCTGACAAAATACCTTATTTTTACCAAACACATTTCCAGCGTAATTTTTCATTTCATAAAACATGTTTCTCTTTAAATGGACCTACAGCAGTGGCATAATTGTTTCTGCTTGTTTTTTAGTAAAGCAAATATTTTACATAAGCATAGCTATTTAAGAAACAAAAAAAAAATTAATTCAGAGTGACACTGTGTATGGCATTTCTGCTGACAAACCATTATGCCATTTCTTCTGCAATTAAACAGTCTGCTGAACAAACCAGTATGCCTAAAGCAGAGGGATTTTTATTTAATAAGATACTTTCGTCAGAGTGAAATGTCCACTCTGGACACCAATTATAAATCTGCCTACACTGATCCATCTACACAGTCCTGTATTAAATGCAGAACTTGGCACAGAGTCTGTTTTAGGGATGCATTAAAGAACTGCAAATTCTGAGCAGTAAATCTGCAACCGTTTTAGTCCAGTAGGTTTATAAGCAACAGGGGAGATAGGACTGCAACTAGTAGGTAGGAATCTGACCTCTGTTCCGCTGATATGGGACATCACTGGTTGATCAGGAGATGGCTGTCGCACAGGTATCCTTCGGTATTCTCCCCCATGTCTGAAATACGTTGCCTCTGAACCAAGGACACAGGAAAATTTGCCCAGTGGCAAATGCTGATAGAGCAAGCAGCTTACGAAAAAAAAAAAAACCAAACCAAAACACAACACAGGATTATTATTGTTTCCAAGTGCAGCAGGATAATAATAAAATAATCCAAGACAATGGCTAATTCTGCAGCATATATACTGACTGCTCTGCTGAAGCATGTCCCGAATAGGTGCAAGGGTCTGTAACTTGTATCTTCAAGATGGACGCTTCATAGTAATCACTAGGTAACAGCACCATATAATCCTAAGAACAAAGAATAAAACAAATGGAAGACCATGCAAAGCATTACAAAAAGAATCATTTCTAGACTTTCGTAATGTAGCAATGAACAAAACCAGCCACATAAATAATTTTTACAGAGGATATCTGCAAGACATGGATTTTGTTGTTGTTACATGGGCCAATAACAGCGGGATGTGTCTCCCTAACTCTACTTATACCTTCATAGAGATGGGATGAAGGCAGCTGCCCTGTGAGCAGGGAAACTCCAAAGCCACACTCCCACCATGTGTTTTAAAAGATGGTGCTCATACCAGAGCCTCCCCATGGCTTGGTTACACACAGCCAGCTGCGTGCAGTTTTAACCCATGGGTGCAATCCCCACGCACACAACTCAACTCTGTGTAACTCCACCGGGGCGACTCAGATATCTCAGGTGACCTTATAAAAAAATCCCATGTAATCTATTAAGCTGTGCTTCAAAAGCTGGTGTATTTTTGCTCTGCCTTGCCTACTTAAATGAACATATTAGAGCTTATTTATAAGAACTGTTATTGTGAGAACACACTGGGTTAAGACAATTATTAAAATCATTTTCAAAGGTATTAGTAAAAAAAACCCAGGCACAATAAGTACTGTCACTTTCAGCAAGAAATATGTTTGCAAGCTCTTTTGTAACATTTCATGTGGTATTCCATAGATTTAACAGAGCCCTAGGCTTAAAGACTAAAAGACACTGGCTACTTATTAATTCTATACAATATACATATGAATTCTATACAATATACATATGAATTTCAGTATGCTTGCCATCATACATGTTCAAGGTTTTTCATAAATGATCACCTCAAAAAAATTGTATTTTTATAGCAATTTCTCAGAACTGCTGTCAGAAATCTCACATTTTCAGTGAGTGAAACAAGAGTAAAAATGGGAGGATAAAAACACTTAGAAAATGACCTGCTAATCATGCAACCCATCTTATAATACTTTTCTGAAGAATCTTTGTCAAGAAACTAAAGCCTTGGTCATTTGTGGCTAGGACAAGCTTTAGATATGACATCTGATATGTAAGAATTAGTAATCTCTGTGAGCATTTATGTTCAACAAATTGTGCTGTATGTTAATACTACTTCATGCTTTGAAGGTACAGATTCCAGACAGACTGAAAGTCTGCAAGAACAAGAAAAATTAGAGCAGGTAAAAGTCAGAGTACCAAAAAAAAAAAAAAAAGAGGCAGCACTGTACGTTTTCATGATGATATTCTGCTGCTGTACTCTTTGCTAGTGCTGAATTTTAATTGCTTGCAGACTACTTCACAGCAAATAACTCCAGAGCAATACTATCATGATAGCCCTCAAGCACTTGTTTTCCTCAACTATTTTCTTACCAAGAGGACTTCCTCTGCCATTATACTGACAGTCCACGTGCCTGGAACCAGTGAGAAAGGCTCTGTGGAGCTTTTTCCTGGGATTGTGACAAAAGCTGGCTCCTTGCTGGGTGGGAAGACAATCTCTTTGCTCTGAGCAGCCCCTGCCAGAAAAAAAAAGGTCGAGTAAATAAATAAGGGACTGTGTAAAATGTCTCTACTTGCTCAGTGAGCTCGGCTAATGATTTAATCCATTAAACTGTCTAACAGGAGCTGATCAATGCTTTTCTGTCAATATGTAATAACAGTGCATTTGACCATGCACAATAAGCTACAGAGCTATGCAGTTGTTGTTGTCTTTATTCTCATTATTAATAGTTTTGAGCAAATTGGTTCAGAAAAGCAGAGCTTATCCTCTGTAATGGCCAGTTTTGCAATATTTTGAAAGGCTCACTTCTTCACTTTCCCCTTCCATTATTTTCCATTGAACCCATCTCTGCACTGACTCATGACACAAGGCCTGTTCTCATGTGACTTTCAGCCAAATATTTCATATACTGGACGTTCTCAGTACCTTCTAAAATGTTTAGTTACAGATAGTAACTGAAGGTAACTTCGGGGCAGAGATGATGTACAACAGAAATACAGCTGCAGGATGCTTTATCAAAGTCATGAGGATCAATTGTTATGAACATTAAAGGTTTCCTCTTTGAAGCCCCTGGACACAGACAAAAGCTGGTTCCCTGCCTTCCAGGGAATATAAGCCAGACCCGACCACAAACTGCTGCCGCTCTGCTGAGTGGTATCTGACAAGTCTTTGGTTTCGTCTCTTCTGAATTACTGAAAGGATCTATGACTAAACTCTATCAGCTCCCAGCAGTATGCAGAGGTTAGGCATAACGAGAGAATTCTGAATATAGGCTTGGTATGCCCCTACCAGTAAAATGATATGGACTTTTATCAGGGCCCAAAAGGCATCACATGCTGTTGAGATCTGTAGTCAGAGCTAACTTGGTGGATTGGATTAATAATTAAATACTATTCATGGAATGAAGGCAGAAGCCACCTTTAAACTGAAACATTAAAGGCAACTGAATCAAGATAAGTGATGCTATCCCTTCTTTCAAAGCTTCATAAAATAAAAATACACAGTTCAGAGCTGCCAAGTCCAGAACTGAAAGTACTGTTTGACAAACATTTGAAAAAACAGATCTTGATTACTGCTGTAAGCAGGTGGTTCATGCAAACACAGCCACATCAATTACAGAGCAAAATATATTAGGAAAAGCACAAAAGCACTGACACTGTTAAAAGTGATGCATTTTAAGCGACATCATTACAAATTTGACTCAGTTCAAAAAGGCATTTCTGATGTAACATTCATCTGATCGGTTGTGCTGTTGAGTTTCACCTACCTGTTCCAGGCCGAGATCGACAAGCAGATATGCGGCCAGATAATGTTTCACCTCCAGGGTTAATATACCTCAGGATAATGTGAAATAAGTAGAGGTTTGATTTTTCCACATTCAAAGTTATCCTCACTTGGTTCTGAAAAATTGAAGTTAATAAACAAGAACAGCCGTAAAGTGCTGAGTAGAGGAACAGTTAGAAGCCATGCAAGCACCATACTAAAGTCCTACAAGAAAAATGCACATGCAGACAAGTATATACTGGAATAGCAATGCTGGTGTATGACAGAGGAAGACAGGCAAGCCTAGTGAGAAAATTAATTCACTTACAAGTATAATTAGTGCCAAAATGTTTTCCCTCAGCAACTGAGATCTTCCCTTTAGAGCTTTTTGAACCCAGGCTGACATAGCGGAGGACTAGGTGGAAGAGCTTAGGGGAAGCCACAGTGACAGGCACAACCACCTCTGGCTGGGAAAAATAAAAAGAAAGGGGAAAAAGGAGGAAAGGAAAGTATATTATTTGTTACTAGCACCCAGAGAAAGAAAAAACCATTTGGCAAAGACAAACTCCATTACAGAAAAGAAAGGCTCAGGCAGCTTACAAAAGAATGTAGAACAAAACCCGCTGTGAAATAAAATAACTCTTGTTGAATAACATCTTATCCAGAAAGACACAGAATGGCTGAACTAACATGTATGTTGATATTGCACCTTGAACCACGAATAGTATTTCTCTGTTATTCACCCCTGCTGTGCCACAAACAAGACATATGGTATCAAGGGCTGCCCATATTCCCGGCTTCCTGAAGAACAGGACAGAACCATCGATCCATATCTGAGGTCACACACAACGTTCCACAGCATGCAGACATCTCAGACCGACACTGAAACTTCTGCTCCTCCACCACATCTCGCAATATAATCTTAGAGATGTGATGCCGTGGCTCTCATTGCCCTCAGCTGAGCTGACACCTCTGGAGCCAGGCAGCTCTCATCAGCCCTGGACAGACAGCAAGCCTGTCAGGGGCTGCGTTCACACAACCCCCACAGTTTAGTTTGCAAAGCAACAGAATGTGCAGAGACATGTTCAAAGGTTGGTGGTGGATTAGGAAAAACTGGGATTGGTGCAACCTCACTGGTTTGGCTTCCTTCTTTCCATCCTAAATCTCCACTTACAATCCAACTCCCAGTTTACCCATCACAATCCACTTGCTGTCCCTTTCCAAAATGCTTGTGGTATGGTGAGATCCCCACCACTGTGGTCCATTGTGCTTCCCCCAAAGCACACAGGATTTATCAGGTCCACACATTTGAGAACAGAGCACAGTGTCTCATTTTCTCTTACTGCTAAAAGCTACCATAAATTCAAGGTTGACAGCTCCCATATACTACTCTGAGTATATATGCCTCAATTCTGTCATCATCAATCTGGAGACCTCCACTTTCTCAATAGAAATGCAAAGCAGAAGGCAAAAACAGACATACAACAGATGGCAGGGCTGACAGTTCTACAGAGACTAGATAGCTAAAATATAGGTGATTGCAGAAGCACGGTGGACCAGAACAGAAAATACAGACAAGCAGGGGAAGTTTTTATGAGTGTTGTTTTAAATGAAGAAAGATAACTATTGAAGGATACTACATGGATAAAACAGGCACTGAGTTAACACTTGAAAAATAGATACAAACAAAAAAAAAAGGCAAAATAAATAAAGAAACATGCTTCAGGAGATTCAGAATGGTTTCTAAGCTTTAATGGAAAATCTAGAAGATATGTTGAAGAGAAAAAAAAGATGTGAGGAATAAGAGAGAAAGAGATGGTGGTCCCTGGCTTTAAGCAAAGGCAGGGAGTGGGGAGAAGTTATTCTTTGAGCTTTGTCACAAACTTGGGCAACTTTGGCCAGTACTTTAAAATCTGAGCCCAGCTGTCAGCTCTTCAATCTATAATGAGAAACCCAGGTCAGCAGCATGACAGGACACAGGTCACCAGCTCCACTGAGGTCACACACAGCTTATTCATTTTACTTCAAAAATTTTGAATTGTATTGAAATAGTTTCTTTTCACAAAAAGTTGCCTTTTGTGTGGTAGATAGGGTAACACTATTTGTCTTCGACAAAATAAATGTGAGGAGGATTATTTCAGGGTCCTGAAGGACACAGAAACACTATGTCAAATTTAGGAAAGTTTCTTGAAATTAGGAATGTGAGACTATCTCAGTTATGCAAGAATCTAATCAACGAAGGTCTGGAGCTGGCAATTACTTACATGAGTGAACAACTTTATCCAGGTAAGAAAACAATGCACAATTTTAGCAAGATTAGAGACTGAGCCCTTTCACTACCTCTTTACAAAATGCCACTGAATATGAAATGCAAAAAAGCATCTGAGTTAGAAAGCAGAAGAAAGCACAGCTGCTGGAGAGTTGCCTTCATTGGTAATTCTGAATATCCAAGAAATGTGAACTCTGGGATTTTTAAAAGAGAAAAAAAAAATCAAACAAAAACAAAAAAACCCACCCAAACAAACAAACAAACAACAACAACAAAAACAACCCACAAAAAAAACACACAAAAAAATCAAAACCAAACAAACAAAGATGAAAGAGCGAAAGATGAAGAACTGAAGGGAAATCACTATGCTTGTGCAATGGTTATGTGCTTATGTCCTTGGACAACTTACCGAGGCTGGACACAACTATACCAGACTACTACTTTTAAGAAGAACAAGCAAATACCATTTACTGCTTAAATCTACCATTGGTTAGTTCATTTGTAGACTGTCATGGAACTAAAATAAATATTGCCAATATGCTCCTGCTCACAGCTTCTTTTACTGAATACTACATTTTCCTGTTTGCTGTAAAGTGAAGGTATCATTCCTAATAAAAGTTGGTGCTTTCCCCTTCTTTGTCCAATGTAAGTTGCAAATGTAAGACAACTTCAGTGGCAGCACTGTGATAGTACCTGAAGATTTATAGACACAAACTACCATGGAATTGTGTAATCCAAGTAACTTAGCCAAGCATCAATCTTCTGCTGATTCCGCTGTCCTTGTCATGACAAGAATGTCTGCAGTTAGCGCTCTAGACTTTAAAGCTAGGAGTTTTTTTCTTTACACCTATTGCAAAATGCATGTTCCTCACAAAAAGCCCTCCAAGAACATTTCTGAAGAACACATATTTGCACAAGCAATGACCAACTTGCAATAAATACTGACGCTCACTAACCCAAACAGCGATACAGTGCCAAAGGGTTAGGATTAGTGAGATCTTGTCTTTTTGTTTGTTTGTTTTCTGATTTTTCCATGATCTTGCACACACACAGCAGTACTATAGAGACATACATATCACATCCTATGTTTTCACCCCAAAGCCTTGAGCAAAATACCACCTTACTTGTATAGAGGACATCTGGGCATATCCTCTCCAACTGAAGCCAGGAAATTCCCGAGGATCATAGCCAAACCGAATTTCCCTTCCCTTGGCAGTAGTACCATCTTCAATCTCAAACTTCATGTGGTGCAGATCCGGGAAAAAATAGTTTTTTTCAGGCCTTTTAAGGAGAAAAACACCAACAAAGAATTACCGGTCACTGCATGCTCTCTACAGCTAAGAGAATAAAGCAATGGGAGGGAGGTGACCTACTGACGACTGAGGAATCCTGGTAGCAGCTAACAAACTCAAGACAGCTGATAAAACGGATGTAGTGAGAATTTCCTTTCCAGAAGCTTTTACAGCTTACGTATGTTTTCCTGTATGACTCTTGATCGATACATAGATACTTATGCAATACTAATGCAAAACAGGTACTGGTTATTTAAGGAAACACATTAAAAAAATCTTACTAAAATAACAGGAGAAAGCTGCCCAGCAGAATTAATATCAATAACTAATACAATCTACCAGCTCTTTCATCAACAAACCCAGAATCTCACGTGAAAGGTTAGCAAGGGACCTGTGGGCAGTTTCAGGAGAACTATGCTGAAGCCTGATCTGGACTCACTCCTGACAGGCCGTCCCCACGACGTGCGGCCTGCACCGGCAGCCACCCCAGGGCTCGGCACACGTCGGGCTGAGGGATCCTCCGATGTCACACCGGCAGCCTGACAGACAAAGAGGAGAAGCCAAATATCCCATCAGAAATGAAGTGATGAAAGTTATCAGAACACACGCTTCGCTTCCGTTAATTAAACACGATTATTGACTCATTTCCTCCTTCCACAGCCCTTCGGCCTCCCTTCAGACGCTTTCAAACACGTGTTAACACATGCGCATAAGCTGCAATTATTTCTGGCTTCCCGTGTTTGTGGTTGTTTTCTTTATTTCGCCTTGGAATGTGACAAAAGACACTTAAAAAAAAAAAAAATCACAAGTAATAAGCCATGCCACATTACTGGACTACAGTTTTGCTGAGCAGCCGTTCAATTGTTTTGCTAATAAGTCAGAATTTCCGCAGCAGTATCTAGATAAATAACTATTTTTAAAAACAAAACCACAAAACCTAACTTAAAAAAACCATACAATATTAATTTTTCAGAACCTGGCACCCCAATATTTATCTTACAAACATTGCACACATCAAGAATATGCATGTTCATATAATAGCATATGCATAATTTTAACCAATACTGGACAACAATATTGAATTACTTTCTACAGGAGACAGGACTTGTGACACAAACTAAAGGACACCTCTAGAAATGATGTATAATATATCATACTAATGAACAGGTATGTCTAGGCTAAAAATTTCAAGCTGAATTGAAAGCTCGAAGGTTCCTAAACATGTATTTACATCGTAGTGTAAAAAACCTGTTTTCTAAGACATGTTAAGCACCTGTAGTCTCACTGAAATCAATGATAATTAGGGTATTTGACACGCTTGTTAAACCAGATCCCTTTCAATAGCTTCTTGGTTTGCACATTAGGCATAAAAGCTGAGCTTAATACAGTAGCCATTATTTTTAACTTTGCACATATTAAATTATTGTTAGACGTACTTCAATGTTTTGAAAACAAATCTCTTGCATTGACCCTGGAGAGGTGTAAAGTACACTGAAGTCAGTGAAAGTGCTTTCAATAATTTTAACAAAGCTAAATCTATGCTGGGAGGACAAGGAGGGTATGGAGGTGTTGAAGTAGCCCTGCATCACTCAAAACACATGGTAGAGCAAGAATTCTTCAGAAAAAGGATCACTCCTCCACATCACAGCTACATCCGGCTCTGCTTCAAAACACATTGAGCATTGGGCTAAAGCGATACATTAATATGCCTACCAAAAAAAAAAAAAAAAAAATCAAGCTAGTATTTGTTGTAGCAATTTAAGTTTTTACTGTGGCAGCAAACCTTAGAAAACTGCTAAGTGGAACAGAGAGCTACCACTCTTAGAGGTAACACTTGCAGGAAAAAACACTTGCAGGAAAATCAACCATCCCTAGCCCCAGAACTTGAGAGCAGTGAGAGGAGGGAGGACTCTGAGTTAACTTATTTGATAGGATAACAGCTTTAGTAGTGCCTTCTTCAATCTCACTGTGGGTTTTGACAGAGAAGCCTCAGACAGGTGGTAGTAAACGAGGCATGGGTGAAGGTGAGGTGAAGGACCATGAAAAAGGCACAAAATGGCTGGGAACCACAGTGGTAACATCTGTCTTGTTCCTGCTCCCTTTGGAGAGCAAAGGAGGATCTACACAGGTTACAGGCAATTACAAGCTATAGTGCAAAATACTGTGCACATGAGTGATTCAACAAATACATCCACATTTTAATAATACGACCTAGGGAATTCTAAAGACTTTTCTGCTAAGTGAAAATGTGCCACTAGAGATGTCCTTTATTCATTTTACCTTGGCAGCCAAAATAATTCTTGTTCTCGAGAGCATAATAACCAGCTTCACAAGTGTCACAGGTATCTCCACAAACATTAGATTTGCAGTAACAATGCCCATTTTCCTACAAAGAAAACAATTTCATCAAAAATGTTTCAGCATATTTTTCAGTACTTTTATCTTTCAGTACTTTGAATTCCTCTGATTCTACAGAGGAAAAACATTCTATTTTTCAACAAAAGTACTATCTGAACGTAACTTCTGTCATTTATGATCTTCAATTAACAGACTAAAAAATACATAAATTCAAGATGATTAAAAATTTTTAGAACTTTTATACATCCCTAGGATATATAAAACTTCTGCATTACACTGCTTCTTTGCTGTATAAAACTACCCACTTTATGTGCAAAAGCAATAACGAGTACTAAGATTTCTGCCTTACTGAATGTTACAACGATTTTTCTTTACAAAAATCAATTTAATTAATCTCTTTTAATTTCACTTTACCTGCTGACATTCTCCAACTCCACTTAGTGTTCCACTCACATCACACTGGCACGCTGCACAGATGAAAAAAAAGACAATCTGCATTTTGTCTTTCCAAGATACTTTGCAGGAAACAAACAAACAAACACACACACCACCCTGAATCTGCAGTCCTGAGTCATAGTGCCACAAGGTGGGTTTTACTATGCAAGGTTCAGAACAGCAGATGGGTACTGACACAAGGCAAGAAGAAAAAGCAAAGTAAGAAGAATGAGGATTTCTGTGAATGTGCAATTCACTGGTGTGTTTTAAAATGTTCTAATTTGTGTTTAACAAAAACAGTCTTGAGTATGGATTTTCTTAGAAACATTCAGACAATTGATGCAAAACAGTGTCTTCCAGCCTGACTGGCACCTTCTGTTCTGCAGTGCTACCTTGGGACCAGTTCAACTCTCCATATGAAATATAAATGAATCAAATATTGCAGGAATTAGCTATGCTGATCTAGATGTTTCGTGAAACCCAGTATTGACACTGTGATTGAAGGCAGAGAAGATTAATTACATGAAATGTGTGGTAATTAATCTTTGAAAAGAGGTTTAGACTGCACAGTATTTAGAGATTTATAGTCAAAGACATCATAATATCTGTATCAGTTCTAAGGCTACTCATCCTATCTAAGCAGCTGTTGTGGTGAACCTGTTAGAAATTAAACAGTTGGGGAGAAAAAAATATTTAAAGATTTTTTAATCTTTATTTTTTTTAATCTTTAAAATTATCACCTGCCTGAAAAACACACACTTACTGTTAGCAAACACCAAAAATTTAAAACAGATCAGCATGATATGGACATAAACCATAACAGATTTGTCATACTCTGTGGCCATAAGAAGGCTTTTCACTCCTCTGCAAACTAGGAGATTACAATAAATGAAAAAGCACCTTTTTCTCAAAATAATAAGCCAAATTCTGGTTTAAGTGTTAAGGGCAGAAATCCCATCTCCCTCCAGTAAAACTGCCATAGGGCCATATGGAGTATACACATCATTGTAACTCAGAGCACACCTTGGTCCAGGACTAGCAAACACTCATGAAATTACAGTCTAATTTCCAAAAGTAACTGTTGGTATCATTGGTAATTTGGTGTTACAGTTAGGTAGCATGAAAAACATGCTATTAACAAGTGGTGTGAAAGTCATTGAGCACCAAAGATGGTGACAGTGAGAAAATATGAGTTTCAAAATAATTTAGCACATTTCACAAGCCAAAGAAATACGTAATGAAGCTGTACCTGTACATCCCTCGGGGTTTTCTTTGGCCAGGTTCCAGTACAACGGTTTGCATTTACTACAGGTAGGACCTTCAACGTGCTGAAGACATTGACAATAGCCCTAATGATAGAAAGGAGTTAATACGGGCTCATCAGTCTCATAAAAAAAATACTGCTCTTTAGTACTAAGAAAAACCTAATATTAACAGCTCAGGTAGTTCACTGACTTTTACAGATGCATGGAAACTGAGGCTGATTCAGATTTCTTAGATTTTTGTGTCTCATACTATCAGCACAGGATTGTTCCACCCTGCATACTTTTTCCATATCTAATTTATTCTACATATCCCAACCACTGTACTTTCTGATTCTTTTATAGCCTTATTAGAACTGCTCTAAAGTATTAACTATTCTGCAAAAAGTTTAAAACCCAAATTTCCTTAAAAATTATCTTTAATTTTCATATTTACTTCTTCCTTTGTTGGTGGAAGATGCGCATAACTGTGTACATGAGCCACATACATACCTCTCCCATTGGTCAGACTTATTCCCTAGGTCTTCTTTGCTACACGTTTATCAAAGACTCTAATTTCTCATAACATCCTGCTGCTGATAACCATCACTGTATTAATAGTGGTATAGCAACAGTTAAAAAGAGGTAATACTTTTTTCTGTAATAATTTGATGCTGAAATGGTCTGTTGCAACTCAGAACCTTTGAGACATGCACAGGCTTATACGCGTATTTGCACGTGCAGATTAGTGTTCTAGCATACCAAGAATACTAAGCAGTTTGAATATTCTATATATAATCAATTAAAAAAAAAACCACCCTCAACAGCTAATTGCACTGGTATGATCAAAGAACAAGACACAAAAGTTTATTTCCACCTTTACTCTGAAAATAAGTTCATGCTGTTCTCTCACAGTCTAAGAGCAGGCTTCAGAACTTGAGCAATGAAGTGAATGTGTCCAGCAAAGGCACATGAATTATTAACACATACTGTTAGCTGCAATAGTAGAATACTTACGGAATGAGAACCAACGCTACCTGAAGGGTCACATTCACTGTTGGCACCTTTATGAAATTAAAAAACAAACACACTGAAAGATATTTTGAAAAGAGAGCTGTGGAATGTAGTAGTGCAGAAGTAAAATGCGGCAGGTGTAAGTTTGAAAGGGATTTTTAATATGGTTACCTTGGAGGGACACAAATACTTCAAATGTCAAGACCAGCAGAAGCATTTTATAATGATTTTTCAAATGTGTATTTAGCCTGGTTTAGACTATTTGGTTTGATATGCAAAGTAGTCACTTGGAAAAATACAGCACTAACCTAGAGAACTGTGAGACATTTTCTCAAAGTTCCTGGGCCATCATTATTTTAAAAAGGTTTTAATCTTACAGTTCACTTCATGAAATAACATACAGAATGATAAATAAGCTTGTCTAGTATGTACTCTTGGTGTGTCCCTCCTTCCCCACGCCTCAGGGGGTTCCTATAAAACTTCGCAAGCAGCAGACTGCCCTGGAGAATCCTGCAATAAAATCAGGGGTGAACACATCCAGGATGGAGGGTTTTCCCCCAGAAGCATTACCTTGGCAATAGGGGAATCTGTCAGCTGCAGAAAGGCACCTGTCACACTGTCGCCCTGTGATGCCCGTTTGACACCAGCACTGCCCCGACACAGATTCACACATGTCGTGCTGGGAACCATCGGGAGAGCACTGACAAGCTACACAATGACAAACACAGGCAGTGGTGGGAGGGTTGGTTCATCCTGTAGGTATCAAGCAACAACTTTCCAAAACTTTAATACTGTAGAGGTTTTGAGTACTATTTGACTAGAGCATTCTTCTTTTTTCTTTCCCATAAACAGCTCACAAGGTCCCCCTATAACTCACAGGGTCCTCATCCCTGCTTGGAACTTCTAAGTCTGAGGTGACCTGTACTATCTTCACATTGTTTTCCTCTGTTCTTGACAGAAATAGGTAGGATTATCTGGAACCGTAATGAATCTCCCTTCCTCAACTTCTGTGGCCCATCCTAAGAGGAGGTTTGGTTTTGGCTTTCTGCTTACTTGATCTTCGTATGTTTACAGAAAGCACAGGGCAAATTCTGTTATTTGAACTACATTTAAAAATATGATGGTGAATTATAGAATATAAATTGTATGCCCATCACACCTGTAGATCTGAGGGCAGAGGAGGCCAGAAGCAGGCTTTGAAATACACCATGCAACCAGTCTTGTTTCAGATTCCTACATAAGGTCTCAGTTATGCAATGATTTACACACACAGGGTAAATAAGAAAATGTCAGAAAAATAGAACAACGCTGCTACAGCCCAGGGGACTTGTCTTTGTTCACATAGAGTCTAAGGGTGAAATGGTTAATGACAATTATTTTAGTAAAGTAGTAGCCAGTTTCCGAAAGAGAGAGTACAAACTTGTCAGATTATTTTTTGTAGTGGTTGTGGTGATTAATAATAGCAGAAATCTGAGGATACATTACTTCTTTAGCACTAACAACCATTTGATTTCTAGAAAAGAGCAGTCCTGTTCATGATGATCAAGTCACTTGCTGATTTTAATGACAGAGCCCGGGCCTGATCAATTGATCCACATGAGCAGGAAAAATTGTTGATATGATGGAAGATATGCAAAGTCAAGCCCTTCTAGACTAGGATTTATGGTGCAGTGTTGGCACATGTCAAGAGCATACACCAATGCGTTTACTTAAAAGTTTACAGGATGGTGTATCAAATATCAGAAGTCCAAAACACGTTCTCTAAGCTGATGGAGCCAGAACTCAGTAAATGAGCATTGCCAAGCCTAAGCTCTAGATTTCATGTTTCAAAAGACAGATACAACTGCACAAAGGCCAAACACTGGAAACTATTGTCTTCTGTGTTGCAGAAATAAGAAAGGAAACCCCAGTAAAAGAAAAGGCTTTTACTCACGCAAGCAGCTGGGGTAGCTGTAATAACCAGGAGCGCACTGGTCACAGCTGAGTCCAGCGTAGTTGCTATGGCACAGACACTGACCTCTAGGACCACATGTTTTCTCCACTGAGCCAATAGCATCACAGTTACATTCTGCACAGAGAAAAAAAATAATAACCACCCTGACAGATATATGTCTAAACCAGCAGTTATTTAAACCAGAATTTGCCAAAAAAAGTTACCTTTGAATGTAAAGAATTCATGAAGACACCAGATGAATCATAATTTTACCACCAAAAAGAAATATTACTAAATAGATGCTTATACTGTAATTACCTCCTCAATCACTGATAATCAGATTCTTACTGCAATTCTATAATGTACAGTTTAAAGATTTAGTTTGATGCCTTGCAAAACATGTGTAAGGGCCAGACATCCATCTTTCAATGGAAAGAACGTCACATGAGAGAAGTACTTAACATCTTTAAAAAATAACCTCTGAGAAACAGCATTCACAAAGCTAGGCTAGACCTAATGGCTAACAAGAAGCTATTAGTAATGATGCACAGGCACATGTTCATGATGCACAAGGGAAAAACTGCTGACATCTTAATTCTACAAGCTGGCAAGCAGTGCATTACCGGAATCTGCATGCGACACCCAAGGCACCTTGTCAGACCATAACAAAAGCTGTTGTCAAACTTCTCTTGGAGTTACCACTGCTTTAGGCTAACAGCTCTACCATAGACAAGACATGCTATCTTATTGAAATGATGCTGGATGTTACGCAGGATCACACTTCATAGGTACATGAATGGGAGCCCATCTGGGAATCCAGCTGTGCCAGGTACAAGGTGAAGTATTGCAGATAATCACTTGCATTTTATGACTGACAGAAATGGCTGACTGACAGAAATATAAAGCAAACACTGTCTTTCTGTTCCCTGTTCACGTTCCTGGTTCCCCTTTTTGGTTCCTCTTTCTGCTGCAGCCAAGGACATCTGACGTGGCTGTTGTTACTTCAAAGAAGCCTGGAAAGAACGCAGGGCTTGCTAGGAAGTTCGTATTAGAGAAATACAAATACTGAAGCTTCCAAAAACATCACCCACACTAGAGTCAACCCCCAGCCAAACATTGTATTGAATTCTCCCCTCATTTTAATAACACTGATTTATTTAAAGGCTTTATTTTGATATCACTGTTATTGGATAAAGCTTCTATTGAGTTCAACAAGACAAGACCAGAGAGATCAGTTCTAGCTGCAGCAGCCAAGAAGTTAGTAGATCTACCTCCCTTCTGAAGACGACAATTCCAAACAGGAGTAGCAGGCTGAGCTGCTCACTTTCCACCACAGTTTGCAGCATGCTGCATTTGTTTAAGTTAAAACCCATGGCAACTTATTTTAACAGAACAAGCTGTGAAACTACAGCAGTTTTGAGTAATCCCACTGATTGTGTTTTCAACTATTTTTATCTGTCTTTCACAATTTGTTTTTGCAAGGTTTTTTAAGCTTTTATGTCTCTTCAGCTTTTGGTGTTAAAAGTTCGAATGTACTCAATACAAGTTTGATTTGCTTTAAGGTTGCTACCTGATTCAGTTCTAAGAAAAAAAAAGTTTAAACCACTGAACAGTGTGTCCTAACACAGAATCCTGATTTTATGTTTTTAATTTAAAAATGTTAATCTACTCCAGACCATAAAACACGGTCATGTGGTGTTTCTTTATTCCACCCATTGTGTTTGGTAACACAGTATAATTGTCTTTGCAAGGGCACAAAGGATTCTGCTATCTATTCATCGGATGTAAACAAGTACGTAAGCCCAAAAGGAAGAGGACTACTATTGCCAGCAACCAAAAATAATGAGAGAGAAGAAAGTAAATCATAATGTTCTCTGTAAATATTGCTACGCTGTACAGAAAGTACATACACCAGGACTCAGCAATACCCTATATTCTTTCTCACTGTAAAATACACTAAGGATTAAGGGCCTCTGTCTCAATCACTGCAAAGGCAGACAAAACCTAGGGGCCAGATAGGACTTGATGGATTCCTCATACACACAGAAAACCACTATGACATTCAAGGTTATACTTCATAAGTGCTGATCAATTTTTCTCTCTTGTAAAAGGCCAACTAGTCCTTGATGGCAGGTACACTGGTGAAACCCTACAGAGACTGTTCACGTCATGATTACGTGAACAGACGTTGGATTTGTGCCTGTCGTGTGATCATAAAATTAGTGAGAAATCACTGTGAAGGGCAAAATGGGAGTATCTCATTTTCAGATTTACAGAACGCACATTTTACAAGGTACCAAACGAAGACCCTCTGCTAAAGCACATCAATGCTTCACGGCTCCACTATGCCAGTTCCTTAGCAGTCAAGCGTGCTCTGTTGCTGTAGTCTCCATGTGAAAACAGCTTTCAAATCCTTTGGTTATTAGTAAGGCATCGGTACTGACTGAGGCTATAGCAAACTGTCTGACCACACAAAAAAAGCCAATGAGAGAGCACATACTATAATTCTTCCACACTATGGAAAGATGCCTGGAAGTAGTGCTTGGAAAATGAGAATGTATGAGAATTTTTCACTGTACAGAACAAGAGTCCCTGTCCCATTTACTGCTATGAACATTGCTTCAGCCATGGCAAAAACAGTGCTTGAAAAGCAGTTCAGTCTGCCTGTTCGAGAGCCTGTTTGATGCTTTACATGCAATCAGCAGCCTTACCTTGGCAGGCAGGGAAAGAGTGGTGGCCAGGCTGACAGCTGTCACACTGAAGTCCAGCTACCCCAGAGCGACACAGACACCTCCCGAGAAAGTCGCAGACTTCGGGCTGGGTACCCGCCAAATTACATTCACACACTGCAAACGAGAAAAGACATTTCAGACGCAGCCTCTGCATAGGCTCTCTTCTTTCATTTTTCTTTAAATGAAAAAAAAAATCAGCATCAAGGGAAACATTAATGGAAGAGCAAAAGAATCTGGCTGAAAGTAACTACTGGGTTCAATATCGGCGTTTCAGCACTACACTCAGCTTGTCCCCCTTCAGAGTCTGATTTATCAATGAGAAGTGGTATGACAATTATTGAAAATAGTTACATCTTTTTTTAAGACTAAAATGAAACAATGTATGGTTTTGATTTACAATCTCAAGTGGCAGGGGTTAATAAAATGCCTAAAAAGACAGTGCAGAGATAGTTAATAAAGTTTTAAAACAGTTTTCTAGTATTGATTAGAAAGGGCTGCTTGGTATACCAAAGTGAGGTTGCAAAGTCAAATTAAACACAGTTTAAAAAAAAGAAAAAAAAAGAAAACACAACCAAGGATAAGTAAAATAAATGCTCCTAAAGGTATTCTAAATTTCATCAATGTTACTAAATCCAACCCCAAACTGGAGTCTGACAGCTGCATCTGACAGTAGACAGCAATCAAGGAAATACAGGCATTTTTAGATAGAAATCTCCCCTCATCACATTCTTTGATTTCTGTGAATTTTGGAGGAGCCCCTTATGAAAACACCTCCTTGGTGAAAGAACTTCATCCCTCAGTATAAAAATCAGGTCTGCATTTTGGATATGTTGCAAAAAGGGAACATTTGTCTTACCCTGGCAGAAGGGGTAATTAAAATATCCAGCTGCACAGGAGTCGCAGGAAAGCCCCCAAAATCCAGTTCTACATCTGCACTGTCCAGTATTTCCATCGCAGTCACTGCCCAGCACTCCTGCGCCATGGCACTGGCACGCTGAAGAGCACATTTGTAAAGAAAATATTTGCAGCATTACGATCTTAAAGTTCCTGTTTCACTTGGAAGCCGAAGGCTGGCATTTACACTGGAGCACAGGCTCCAAGCGTCAAAGAAACTATGGCACTTACCTAGACACTGGGGGCCAAAATATCCTGGTTTGCAGCCACCTTCTAGTTACAAAAGGAAAAGAAAAGAAAGAAAGGAACAAAGTTAGTGCATAAAATCACGCAACTCCTCTTATGTTTGCAGAATAAAGCAGATCAGTGCTTAGCAATTGTTTATCTCGAATTGACAAAACTATTTGTGTGACCCTTCCATATAAATCTCATTTAAAAAATAATAATCTGTAATCATGCTTAGTCTGCCAGCACAAATTTACAACTTCTACATAGAAGCTTCTGCTTAGAGGCAGCTGCCTTTCTTATGCCTTCGGACTCAGATGCTACTTGTTGGAAATGTAAATAGCTCAAGATCTGTTTTCTCCTCTTTATATTTAGTCTTTTTTCTTCAGAGTTTTCTCTCTTCTTCCTTTTAAAAAATATGTGAGAGAATAGGATATGCATACCAAGAGGCCTACCAGGGCAATTATTGTGGATGCTGTACGAAGGAGATAAGTGTTACAGGAGACTGAGGATTTGTGGGCTGCGATAGCAACTGCAGACACTTTTAAGAAAACAATTGGGACTTGTAAATACATACATGGATTTGTACTGTCTGCTTATATCTAAGCATCTACTATATTCACGGAAGAAAACACTCTTCATTTGTCAACACAAACTTCACTTCTATTAAAACTAATAGAAATAAAGGGGAAGGATGTTCATTATAGGATATAAAAAAGGTTTTGAGGTTTTTTAAGGTTATTAATCTTCATATGAATTACAAGTATGTATATGATTAACCGCTAGCTGTGATGATGTCTCCATTCTGCAATATAATAAGGTATACTAAAAAATATAAGCCCACTGAGGGAATCGTATAGATTTCAGGCAGCTTTGCAGGAGGCTAAATGAGAAATATGTAGCTCTCTTAGAAATCAAAGTTCTTCACTGCCAAGGGCAATGTACAATTTTCCAGGTGCAAGAGGACTGTCCAGAAGCAGAGGCCAGGTAGTCTTTAAGAAAGAAATTTACACTGCAAAGCAGCTGACAAGTTGTACATGTCAGAACATCTTGATGGATCTGTTCATAAGAGCACCAAACAAGATGGTCAGCCTCTTCCGCAGATGTTTGCCGGAGGCTGGTCAAACTTATTTTGATCCATAACTCTTTGTGAAGCTAGCCTACTAAACTGTTCAGTCTGAACATGACAATACGATGAACTGGCAAGAACAAATGCTCTCTGGAAGATAAATACCAGCAGTGGCAAAATTACTACATAAATCTCCATGAAAGAACAGGCACCACCGAAACAGTGAAAAACAGCAACACAGGTCAAAACAGTGAAATGGGAGGAAAAAAAAGAAAAAAAACAAACACCAAGAACTTGCCAATTATGTCACCAGCCATAGCATCTCTTGGATTTGGAGAAGTAAAAGGATATACAGGAATACCTTTAAAACAAAAGAAACAATGAGATATATTTGAAACAGACACAGTTATTTCACTAAAAATCATCACAAACCATGAAGTCATCTCCTGTCAGTAGAGCATGATATTCACATGACCGTAGGAACCACTTCAGCTTAGTGTCCTTTCAGCTAGGAACAGGATAAGAAACATCTTACTTTTGCTCTCCAATTCAGGTGCAAACATCCCTTCTCTAAAGAACAGTACGAAAGGCCAGACACCATTTGCAAATGCTACCAATTTGCTTCCCTTCTCTTTACCCTTTTGTACAGAAAGCTTTCTCATGCCAGACGGTGTTATGAGAGCTATCTAGGGAGCTCTGTATTTATTTCACACTCTGCTTCCAGCTGAAGGTCCATCTCCTGCTATGTGCTGTTATCACTCCTTACCTGAACTGTAAGGAGAGCTTCTTATTTGAGAAGCCTCCAGATTAGGAATGGGAAAGACACCCCCAAGACACTTTCCTCCATTAAGATGGGATCTAAAGTTCAAGTGTTACCAATACCAGTGGATTTTAGACCATGGTCTACCTGAGCTGAACTTACTTAAAAACGTTGCATTACAAACAAAAGGATAAATGAGATGTGATAATCTCGAGTGAACTGTACAGAGAAGATTTATTCTATCACAGCCGTTGAATTCAAACAACGTTCCGTTTTTTCATACTCTTTTTTTCCTTTGTTTTGTATTTATTTCCTTCTTCTTCCATTTTTATCTCTGCTTTAGTCAGACTTCAAATCTTGCCCCAGAACAACACCTGTTTTATTTGCTGTCAGAAACATGCTTCTCCTGAGGGCATAAAACATTCTCACTGATACATTTTTAAGATCTGATCATGGAAACACAAGATTTTATGCAGCAAACACGATCCTGATGTTACTTTTTCCTCAGATGTTTTATATATAATTTGTTTATGGGGAAAGCATTTAATTTGCTGAATTCCCAACACATACTTTTAATCTCTTTATTTTAAAGTAAAAATCTGATTTTCAATTAATCAATAGCATTAGTTAGCGTTCTGTTACCATTTTCAATCAGCAGAAGAACTCAGTATTAGTGCCACATCATTTCTTCTAATATGTTTCTTTCCTCTGGATTTACAAACACTTCTTAACCACTTCTTCGACCACTTCTTAAAAAATCTGAAATAAACTGGAGACCTTCCTTTCACAACATATCTGTACCTATTCACAGTCCAGCAAAAATAAAAGAGCATGGCTGAGAACTCTATGCTCTGCCAGGAGAACCTTTCCAAAATTACACAGGCACTGTTTTAGAATTATTTTTTTATTGTTTTAGAAGGCACTGACAGCCCACAAGCTTTGTTTATCAGGGATGCAAGTTCCAAATCCTAGGAGGTTACAGGGAGAACACATAACCGTTTTATCCCGTCTTTCTCACTACAGTCGTGTTCCACTTATTTATACCTAAAGCCCCCAAGACATGTTTAAACAATTTGTCTGGGGCTTTAGGACTGGAGTTCATGGCTTGCTGAAAGACAGGCTGTAGCCTCGACAAAGATGTTTTAAAGGAACTCAGAATTGTGAGAATGCAGCACAATCTATTTGATTTTCAAGTAACCACCATTTTGTAAAATAAACCAGACTCTCACCAGTATTACGACAATTGATTTATCAGAATGTGTAAACATGTGAAGCTGAAATACCAGATGTTTTAACCAAGTCAAGCTAGTTCTTTAATGCATAGTTAAAATACTGGAAAAGTGGTATTTTTATGTGTATACTTACGGATACAAAATGGATAAGCATAGAATCCATCAGCACAGCGTTCACAGTTTTCTCCCTGGAAATTCTGCTTACAGAAGCAGTGGCCAGACCCTTCCTCACAGCCCTCTGCATGCTCCGAGTTACAGCTGCAGGCTAAGTAAGTACCAGCAATTAGGTGCTTTTTTGAAAATAATTAATTCACCATTCACAGCAGTGCACAATGACATTATAATAGTGTTTCATTCGCAGTCGTGAATGCCTCATTATTTAAGAATGAAAATTTGCATACTGTAACATATTTTCCAAGTACTCTATGTCACCAATTAATATTTGTGATATCCCTTAGAAGGAAGACCTATATTATTTTCTTAGAGTGTTTAACTTTTTTTTTTATTCAGAAAGTTGCATGTTATTACTGCACAGCACTACAGAAACTCTCTTTTCTGTGGCTTCTGCTCACCTCTCACCATGCTCTAGGATGAGCACCATGCTCCAACCACCTTCCCTTACACACCACATGCAACATTAAGGCAGCACACCGCAGCTCTGTTGACTTCCCATTCATATCAATATCCAACATGACAAACTGCAGCTTCCTTCTACCTGTCACAAGACTCCTTCAGCCTGTTTGTAATTCAACCCTTATCTCTTACCTATACTCAGTTCTTTGTTTTTAACTGTTATATTAGTGATTATTCTATTGCATTACTTATTACTCGCTAAAAATAGTAGTGATCCTCCTGACCTTTTGAGCTGTAGAATAAAATTTTTAAGTGACCAAGAGTCACAGGATATCTCATGTCAATATCAGAGAGCTAAGAGAAGCAAGGCCATGAGGCGAGGAGATAAGAGTGGCTTCCTAGAGGTCATGCCACCTCACCATGGGGTATGTAGCAGCACCCCAGGCTTTCCTGATCCTATCTCCTCAGCAGCCTTTTCTGCCTTCCTCCTATGGTCCTGCTGCTGGCCTCAAGCTTTAGGTTCATGATACATAAGTTGAGAAGGGTCTAAAAGGGTCTAAAGCAAGAAAGAAGGTCCTTTGCAGTTGCTCTCCAACATCTTTTGGCCACTCTTTCATTTTTCCTCCTCAAAAGATGCACCCCATGCCCAGGGTACAGCAAAAAAAGAATAAACCCATGCACTAAGCCCCTACCATAAGAAGATACTTAACAGAGAAGGACTCACGTATACAGCCATCAGGAGCTCTCACTGAAACACCATAAGGACGATAGTAACCTTTTGCACACTTCTCACAGTTAATACCAGCTGTGTTATGCTGTGCAGAATAAAACAAAAGGAGAATATGAGATGAAAATGGGAACTTGGAAGAATTACAATACAATAACATCCTTTACACTGTTTCTATATACAACTAAGAAAGGATCAGCACAGGAAAAAAACGGAATATGACTGCAAAAAAGACAGCATTCATCATTTGCTGTTCTCTACAGATTTCTTTATCATTGTATTCTCACATAAAGAAGCTGAATTTTGTCTTTAAAGCATGATAAAAAAGAGCTATTTTAACAAAAAAAATCTAGGAAAATATTCTGGTTTCACTATTACATTATATTTATCTCTTTTTACACTCCTTTCTTATCATTAATGTATCAATGTATCAATATCATCAATGTATACATTGTTTAGGCAACTGCATCATTAACTTTTCCTCACACAATGTATTACTTTTTTCAATACCCTATGGCTAAGGTGGGCAACATAAAAATTGACCAAACCCTGATCAGTCAGGTCAGCACAAAACAGATCTTCCATTGGAAAAGTGTGCACCTCTATAAACAGGCATTTTTGGCATACAGAAAAAATACCGTAAGTAACTTGAACTACAGCAAAAATAAATAAATCCCCTGTGAACACATCCCTCAGTGTATTTCAACTCATGCAAAAAGCTCTCCCCTGTGGTGGGGGTGCAGGAGCGTGCAGTGGAGGTCACAATCACTAGTTGAGTAAATCATGGTCACAAGGCATCTTGGTGAGCTTGCAGTCTTGTAAGCAGGGAACTGGAAGTGGAGAGGAAGTTTCTCCCTGGAGCAGCTGCCCCCAGCTCCCACTCGCTGTTCAGTTCCTCCTTAGGGAGTGTTGAAATTCAGGGCTGTGAGGGGGGACCTGGTATTTAATTTGGGGGGCTGATGGGGCAGCTCATGAGCAAGGCAACCAGGATGTTTATGGGGCTGCTCGCTCACGGCTGGAGCTCTCGGTTTCAGCAGCAGTTTTGGGTTCTGCTTCCAGCTCTTCCAGGAGTCTCCTCTAGTGTTTTCAGATCTGCGCGACTGTGGGGAAAGGCTAAGGCTAGATCCAGGAGAGTGATGCTCACATTGCACAGAGTGCAGCACAGAGACACAGTGGTCGTAAGGGACCTCAGGGGGTCAGGTGGTTCAGTCCCACTCAGAGCAGAGAAAAGTCCAAGATTAGATCAAGTTAATCAGAGCCTTGTATGACCTTTCCTGATAGCAATTAGCCAGAGTAGAACAAAAGTTACTCAGGAAGAGTGACATTCTTTCTCTTTCCAAGAATATATTATCCATTAATGACAGATAAAGCATAAAGTCTCTCACTCCAAGTTTACATCTGTTGATTCAATCCACTTGAGTCTCTAACACAGTTAAGGCGCTGGAGAATGTGGTATGTAAGGAGGAACTGAGGGAATTGCTTTGGTTTGCTTGGAGAAGAGATGTTCAAGGCAGGGTAGGGATGTCTAATGGCAGTTTGCTGCTGTCTAAGGTGGAGTTACACATAAGATAGAGTCAACTCTTCACAGACATGCAAAAGGATAAAAGCCAACTGTCACAAGTTGCAGCTGGGGAGATTCCTATTGAACAGTAATAAAAACCTCTTTACCATGAGAGTGCTGTAATAAGTTACCTAGAGACTGTGTAATATCTTCATCCTTGGAAATTTTCAGACTCAAGTGGACATTTCTTGGTGCAAGCTGATATAACTTTGCATCTAGCCTTGGTATGAGTGCAGCACTAGTCTAGATGACTTCCAGAGGTCCCTTCTACAGCTATGTGCTTTTTCAATACCTGTAAGCTTCCTTCCTGGCATAGCCCATGCCCTCCTTTACTCCTGTTGATGAGTGAGAGTCCTCTGTGTTTTGCTGCAGTAAGGAATGAGCTGGCTGAGCTGGAGTTTAATTTGGTTAATTTTACCTCCTTCTGTTACGCAGGGAAATGGCAGAGCTCATAATAACAGGAAAGAGATTTTTTTTTTCATAGTTGTTTTAATTGTTGCATTGTGTGGCTTTATTTGAATCACACAGGACTGAGCACAAATAGAACTTGTATGTGTCTTTTATACATTAACAAGTGATGTTGTGCGATGTAAATTATTCTCAGACAGCTTTTTCCCTCATTTGAGTAGAAGTACCAATACCAGAGACACAGAGCTATCTAGACTGGTCAGCCTCCGAACTATTGGTGTGGACACAATCCCACTTCAGTAGCCCTTCTTCAAATGTCCTTTATGTAAACTGACCAAAATGACCTTTTTACCTGGCAGTTAATGCAGACTCCTCCACCTTCATAATGCCCAAGGATGTTTAAGCTTTCTCGACGCTGATCAACATCAGCATCATAGTAGCAATCAGTGGCATGTCCATGGCAATTGCAAGCTGAAAAAGTAATATTCCAAGTCACCTTTCATTATAATGCTGGAATTCAATAATGAAGCAGAGGTGAAAAAGAAGCTTAGATTTTTTTTGTATACATACCCTCAGGTATCTTGGAGTATGCTGAAATGCACGTATTTACCTATCAACAACAGGATTTTCACAGCAGAAACACGGTAAGACTGTCTAGATATGAGGAAACGTGCTGCAAGGCTTATCAGAGGAGGCAAGAGTTGTGCCATCTCAAAACTATTTATTTATGCATAAATGCAGAACTAGGAAGCTCCAGAAGAATGGTCTCAGCAGTTTTCAAAAATCATCAAAAGCATGTTCAAATGTTTATTCTGCTTTTCCATGTCTAAAAATACATCTGGGCTAAAGCTGTGTACACTAAATCTTTATTTAAAATAAACAATAAACAATAATAACAATAAGATAATCACAAATGAAAATACCTACACCAAGGAACTGTCATACATATAGTACAAATATGCCAACAAACTTATGTATACATTTACCCAGCTGCTGCCTTCTGAATGGATATTTTTTAAGTATGAATTCATTCTACGTCTTTAAAATTCTGGATTCAAAGAGAAGTATGGTGTAAAGAAGTGTTGTCTGAAGAACAATACTACCAACAACAACAATAATATATTTTATATATATTATATTTTTATATATGTATACACATATATATTGTATATATGCAATATATTATATGCTTCAATATAATATATAATATATTATATATTATTATTGTCTAGAAAATGATAGAATTAGGTGACTAAGATAACTAAATTCCCCATTTTATGGTCGTTTACAGTCTTAGCTGTGATAAATTTTACTTTGGGTGGTTTATGGTTAGCTCCTTTATTTTTCTCCTCTGTTAAGTCAAATAAAGGTAATGGCTGAACTCACAGTGGCTCTGAATCCACCTCTACATACATGTTCTGCTATACTTTTAACTCCTTCTGACAGATGCTGGTATTGCAGTGGTCATAAAAGATTGATAGATACTTGCAAGGTTTTGCTTGCAGGGACATCAGCCTCACATATGGCTCAGTCTAGGAAGTTCACCTATTGAAAACATCTGAGATACATCCATTAATATATCCTCTTGTGGCCTTGCACATACATCAGCTGGCTTCACCAATCTCCTTACATTGACGTGGGACACCTAAATCCCACAAAACCTTGGCTGTTTTACCTTTTTTCAGAAAGGCCTAGCAACATAAATCCCAGAGCCAGCCCAATGCTTGTAAATTGCTTGCAGAAAAGAATTAACCTGAAAAATAGCTCCACACTTTCAGTAGTTCCTGCAAACGAAGTTGAGTAAAGGGTGATGGATTTACCCACAAAATAATTTATCTAATTTCCTAGAGATCAGGTATGTGTATCTCATAATCTTCCCATCTTAGTTAAAACTAATCTCTTCCCACTGGTCATGTAAAGTTCTGCCTGTCTTCACTGAAATCTTCCAGAACTATAATATAAACCTGAGTAGGAACCAACCACAGTAGCAAGCAAACAGGAAAAAATCAAAGGGCAAGACCATGGTTTTGTCCTTTTTTTTTTTCTGATTAGATCTTCTTTACTCGCTGGAGAGGAACAACAGGATTTTTTTCTGAAAGAACGCAGGAAGCAAAAAAGGCTCCTCCAAGCATCTGGGTGAGCTTTTAATTACAGATTTAATTCCAGCACTCCAGGGCAACCTTCCCAGGAAATTCCTGAAGTTTTGACTTCATAAAGGTATGACTTCATTTTTAGGGAAATCCCTCCCTTCATCTAGACTAGGGCATAAGGTACTCTGGAAGTCAGTGGGTTCCTGAAAGTGCCTCAAAACAGAAGCTAAGGGCCCTGGCCCTGCTTTCTTTGAGATGAGGGAAGCATATGGGAAGCAATCCTTACAAACTGTATTCCAAGAACCTGGCACAACTGAGAGCACAACTCAGAGACAACTGATTCTCTGGGCCTTCCTACACAATCACACAAAAAGAGAAGGGAAACTGGATCGCTCTCTGTATCTCCTCTAGGTCTTTGTCTGAACAGCTTTGTACAAGGAAACCTTTTCCTAGAAATTACCAACAACACAGCTGAGGTGATGGCTTGCCTGTCTGCTGACAGGAACCAGACAGGCCAAGACTGGGTTCTCTGGCCAGGCTGTGATACCCTGTGAAGATCTTTGGTGGGTTTTATTCATCTAATTCTTCAAGAAAATAAAACATTGCAAAAATGAGATGCTGGTTCAAGATACTAAGTCAGAAAAGGAAAGAAGATTGGGAAAAAAAAAAAAAAAAGCAATGTAAATAAAAGCTCATTGCCTCTAGGGCCAAACCATCTGTGAGCTACAGCTCACAAGTAGGTCTTCTAATAACAACAGGAAATTACTTGCTCTGATTACAGTAACAGCATTTTCTCTCACAGGGGAATAGAAACCCCTTCTGCCTCACAAATCACCTTCTCACCACTTTGGACCGTTTGCTGATCCATACAGTACTGGGAAACTCACAGCAAAAGTTTGGGCTTATCCCTACAAGCTCCCACCAACCTCTTTCAACCAGTTTCTCTCAAGGGACCTCAGACTTCTGGGAAGCTTAACGAAGTTGCTTTCATTCCTTCTTTACTGGCTGCCAGAAAAATAGGTCTGCATCTGGCAAATGCTCTCAGCAGATCACCTCAAAGCGCTAGGAGCAACCCATACTAAAAAAGGTATTTTTTCAGAGGCAGGCAGAAGCAAAGTGGTTTTGGCTCAGAGTCTAGTAGATGATCTTCTATAAACTCATTCTTTAAAAAACATGACAATATTTATGTTCTTTGTCTATCTCTTTCCTGGCAGAAAACATTTTCCTTTCAAAGAGTGGAATTAAAATGAGGTTTCAAATAATGTCCAAAAACTGTGTCCCAACATGCCTATCTCCTATCAAGTATTCTAATCATTTTCCTCCCTCCCAACACTCAGTCTTTGTAGTGCAGTTTTGATTAAACAAGCCATCTCTTTATTCCTCAAACTAACCATATAGGTACACCTCTTTGGCTTTCAAATAAGGCTCCCCTGTTAACGGTTTGTACCCAGTGGCTACACTACTCTCAGCAGTGGCAGACAAGGAAAATAAATTAGGCCAGACACAAAAGAAAATACAGGCTGCCAACACATTTGTTCAGAGTAAGATGTGCACATAGTTCATAGAATCATACAACACCAGGTCGGAATCGACCTCAAGGATCATCTGGTCCAACCTTTCTTGGCAAAAGCATGGTCTAGACAAGATGGCCCAGCACCCTGTCCAGCTGAATCAATGGCAACACTGTGTACCACCCTCACTGTTTTCTGGCCAGGAGGATGCAAAACACCCATGTGTAACAGTACCCACCCTCCACCAAAACAGAGTCTGTGCCATCATTTTCTTTAACAAAATAATGGAACACAGGAGAGGTGGGAGAAAGGTCAGTAGGCTTCTCCAGCTTAACTACTCAGTTTGTGGACCTCAACCCCCACATGGGGTCAGTGAGGGGCGGCCGTCAACAGGGGAACACAGGGCAGCTCGAGCACCTGTGAACAGTGTGAGCCTTGAGCAATCTCTCGCCAATCTGAACAACAAGAGGCTGGATGATGGGGAGGCAAATTTTGAACTTGTACAAGATGCCTGTAGTCTCTGCTGTGCTAGTGAGGATTCACAATCTGTCAGCAGACAGCTAGGACTGCGGAGAAATGTTGATTCAATGTACTACAAGAAGGCTTCCACTATTCTCAGGTAATACGCTCACACAAATCCTATTTTCATTGTTCAGTAAGAGAGAATATAAATAATATTCACTGCATTATCTGTTCCTTATTGCTGTATGGAAATAATCTTCTCAGTAAAGAAAAAAGGTGTTAAAACATGCAACGCGCTGTGGATGCTCCATGAATATGTGTGCTATGGCTAATTGTGACCCACTTGTCAATGTCTTTTTTAATCTAGCATCTTTTAGGCTACTTACGTTCACATAGGTTTGTGCTCCCAGCTGTTGCAGGTTGCCACTGTTTCTGATTATATCCAGGGCAGCAGTGATCACAGGTTTCCCCACAGGTGTTATGCTGACATTCACACCGAAACCTACAGAAATGAAAGCCTCTTATTCTACTGAAGCTGGATTTAAACTTCTTTTTTTTCTTAATTTTATTGCAATTCAAGACTTAAACGTAGTGTGAAAAGGACAGGACATAAGCTCACATGTAAAGAGGTTGAACAGTAATACTAGAACATTTTTTAACTTTCCTAAAATTCTGTGCATGCCTTCAGAATTTTTTCATTATGCTTTGTTTACAATAATTTTATTAGTGTTTTTAATACACCAAGATCATAACTTAATCTCATTATTTTAAAAATAGTGCACACTGTTCATCAAGAAAATGTGGTTCATATTTATTTTTATTTAGCTGAATAGCCTGCTTAAAGGGCAGGCTCTCATTATGGGCTAAGTCTTACTATTGTGCATAGTAACTGAATCCCAGGAGTAACAAAGACCTTGAGACTGGAGAGGCCTTTTCCAACGTTCCTTCTTATCTCTGTAGTCTAATAAACAAGATGCAATAAACTTTTCAAGTATAACCATCCTGTTCCCATAGATTTTACACCTTCTATACTTACTTTTCTCTAGCATAGATATCTGGAAAGGATGAACCCACTTGCCTACTTACTCTTCATTAAAACACAATTAAAAATATTGCATTGTCCTTATAAAAGTTTGTTTCAATGCCACAGTGGAGAGCAAACAGCTTTTAAAATATGTTTTAGATATAGCCTGATTAATCACAGTCACTTCCCTACAGCAGATGAGCTGAGAAGCCTGATCTAACGCCTTGTGAAATCAATACAGAGATCGTAAACTTCACAGGGAAAGAGAATAGTTCATTTAATTTCTGCTTTTATTTTTTATAGTAACGATTGAAAGCCAGTGGATCTTGACTGAGCTCAGTTACAATGCACAATATCTCCAGGAAGTTCACTAACTTTGTTCTTGAGTTGGTTAACTCCTGCTCTTGGAAAATGATACTAACCCATGTTTTCCATAAAGAACTAAGGGTTTCTAAAAAATTATTCAATCTGCCAAACTCTTATTTCAATTAAAAAGAAAAAGCTAATACTTTTTTGTTATTATATTTCATGTACAATAGCTCTTTATATGTTTTCTTGTCAAATATCAGCAGATTCAAGTTTTAAAATATAAAGAAAAATCCCTATAAGACCGTATCATTCTATAATAAAAAAAGGTAATTTGAAAACATTCATATGGGGTTTTTTCTCATATTAAATTAATGTTATGCTCAGTTTACTTACTGGTATTGGCTTTCAGTACTCTTTGCATCACATACTTCAGCATGGCCATGGCAGACACATCGACCACCAATACTGATGTCCTTTATACTGTAGTAATACTATGGAACAAGCACAAAAAGATCTTTCTGTACTTGTATTATGTCAGGTATATCAACATCAGATTGTTAAATCTTGCTTATCAGAATTTTAAAGGCATGCCTTTACAGAAGGCCAAAGTCAGGCAGCCAGTGGTCAAATCTCTGTTGATGTCTACGTCCCAGTACAAATACCAGCAAATCAAAGTCAATACTCATGGGGTGCCTGATAGGAACAGGTTTGTGCAGCTCACATCAAATGCATATTGCTATAGCTCCCCACTTCCCAGCACTTACACAGCCACCAGTACCTAGGCCCAAAGCTTGTTCAAAGCCACCTTGAGGATGGAGATGTAAAGTACTGTCAAAGTATTGATTTATGAGACCTTGGTATGGTCAACACACCAGACATACTGATACGGGCAGCGCAGTGTCCCCATTCAGTTAGATGTGATCACTAAACACTAGAAACAGACCAAAATCACCAGCTCAGTCAAAATCACTCATGGTTCAAACCGGATTTGGAATTTTGACCTGAAGTTGAAACACTTTGTATCTTATCCTCATGCCTTGCAGGCATCTAGGCAACAGAAGATAAAAATTTAATTAGTTCAACTCAGTGAAAATGTCATTACTGTATACATAACAATAGTAACTTCTGCATACATTTTTGTAACTCAGAAGTTGTTTCCTCGTCTCAGAGCACCAGGCAGAACGCAGAGCTGTTGTAAATCTTGATCTCTATGTACCCCCAGAAAAATTAAAGGGGCAGATTTAATGGCACTGGAGGATGAACAGAAAAATGGTCAGAACATTGTGCAGTCTCCTGTGCTCACTCTAGTAACAATACAGCCCCTCTAGGTGACATATATAGCCTCTCTCATTGGGGATCCTTCCCCTCTACTCAGCACTGGTGAGGCTACACCTGAAGCGCTGTGTCCAGCTCTGGGCTCCCCAGTACAAGGCAGGCATGGGCATACTGGAGAGAGTCCGACGAAGGGTCAGGAAGATGATGAAGGGACTGGAGCACCTGTACAATGGGGAAAGGCTGAAAGAGCTTGGACTGCTCAGCCTGGAGAAGAGAAGGCTCAGGGGAAACTTATCAATATTTATAAATACCTGAAGGGAGGGGGCAAAGAGGACAGAGCCAGGTTCTTGTCAGTGGTGCCCAGTGACAGGACCAGAGGCAATGGGCACAAACTGAAACACTGGAAGTTCCCTCTGAACATTAAGAAACACTTTCTCACTGTGAGGGTGATGGGTACAGACTGCCCAGAGAGGTTGTGGAGTCTCCCTCCTTGGAGGTACTCAAGAGCTGTTTGGACAAGGTCCTGGCCAACTGGCTCCAGGTGACCCTGCTTGAGCAGGGAGGTTGGACCAGATGACTTCCAGAGGTCCTTTCAACCTCAACCGTTCCGTGATTCATTTCAGTTGCATACCCATTCTCTACTTTTACATGGGTGGAGCTGGCTGGGCACAGATGAGACGCTTCCTCAAGGCACAGAACTTTTCCAATTATTTCTCTCTGCTCTAGGCAGGTGAAGAACAGCAGCTGGGATACACAGACTAGGAAATATTTTTTGCCTTCTGAACTGTCTCTGTTCAAACACACACATTAATTTCTAACTGCACATACCGTTTTCATACTGTAAGTAAAACCTAGGCTTTCAGTGTTTTCAGCACAGCTGAAAATATATTTGACCTTTTTTTGTATGAATCTTCACAACCCAGTCTATAGTTTCATACAGCCTTGCACAGCTACGCTTTACTACTAACAGTGATTGTACTGTCAGTGGTCACTAATAAGTCAAATTAACAATAAGGCAAAATGATTAGTAGGCCAAATGGCAGCAGTACAGACATACAATGTGCTCTATATAATTTGGTGTGCCATGAACTCAAACCATTAACAGGGGAAGCCAGGCAGTTACTTGAAAAAGAGAACAGAATTGGTCTGGTTTTCATCTGTTTCTATAATAAGTTTAACACAAAGATTTTCCTTAAGAATATTAACTCTTTCCGAGACTTGGAAAGTCTCTACAGTGAAAACTTGGACTCTCTTTTAACAATTTAATAAAACGCTCAACTTTTCATTCATCTATCCTACACACCATGGCTATGATAACATCAGAAGTTCCTTACACTAAAGCTGTGCTGCTTGTTGAGTACAACAAATACAACATTTACATCTGCCTGTGAGCAACATCTGAAAATTTACTTAAGACAATAAAGTCACTTAATGGGAGTGCTATCAAGTAACTGGAATAGTTTTATATTTTTTGATGCAGAAACTCTCACACACATTTGTGCAGTGCCTCACCCCAGGGTTTCCTCCAATTGTTACCAAATCTTCATTTTAAACGAAAAGGTTAAAAATAACAATACAATATGAAGTCTGAGTCTCTCCAAGTATATGAATTTCTATGCGGTGTTCCACTGAAAGAGATAATTTTCCTTACATTTCCCCACTGAGTGGGAGTGTGATTTGGCTTTCAAGCTCTTGGGTAGTCCAAAATCCACTGAAAACAATTAGGCATCTCAAATGATTCGTGCAAAGATAGTAACTTTCAAGTATGCCCTTTGATTCCGGCTCCTTCAGAACTCAGGTACTGTTTCCTGCAAATCTTTCTTTGAGTAAATAGGGGAGAAAGTAGTGTCAAATAAAGCTGAAGAGATTTAGTTCCTCAGCCCTGCGTAAGACAGTTTAGAAGATTTCCGCTTTGGCTCCTTATAGCTCCTGTGATGCACCCAACCATATTCAAAAACAGGGAAAGAAGACAGTCTGTAACAAAATCATTAATCATTACTTCTCCTCCATAAATCTGTGCTGAGTTACCTTCTTGTTTCAAACAAACCTAGAGAAAATATGGGGATTTAAAGGTGGGTCACTGTAAAATTTGGTAATGAAAAAACATGCAGATCATTTTTTGGTCTCTAACAGGTTGAATACAATTGTTGAGCACGTCTGAGTGAAAACAGTACTTACTCTACGGGTTACAGTGGGGTCTCGTTGAGCTTTCGATATCAAGTGTCCAAGAAGCGTATTAGTTCTGAGAAAATGAAGGCGGATATTTGTTGCTTTTGTGAATTCTCGAAGACTAGGGGAGTAAGTGAAGTTTTTTGCTCCTGGGCGGCCATTTACCAAAGATACTACAATCTGAAAAAGTAGTAAGCACATTTTTGTTAAAATATATCAACCGCAATTGTCAGTAGTAGCACAGAGAAAAATTAATAAAAGAATCCAAAAACTTATTATTGTTTCTGAGCATATTTGCAGTAACAACTACACACATCATACTGAAGCCAGGATATTGGGAAAAATAGTGTTGTTAGTCTTGGACCCTCCTGAGTTCTCATTACCCATATGGTACATAGGAAAAAAAAGAAAAGTATCTCTATCTGTCTTGAAAACAGTAGATATAACACACAGAAAGTACAATAGGAACAGTTGCAAATAGTTACATTAACAGTTGACGGTGTCAATGGGAGTTTTGCCTGAGTAAAAACATCAGGTTTTGGCTGTTTCCCAAAGCACATTTATTTTTGGGTTAAGGCACAAACATTCCTGGAAAATATTATTGTTACCAGGTCCAGTGCCTGGGAGCATATTAATGGTCTTTTGGAAGAAAGTACACAGTGTTTCTTTAGAAAATCCCCTCACATGAAAGCAGGTTTATCTGACTTCCAAAACAAGGGCTCCGGTACTTTTGTATTTTTTAAAGAAACAGATGCCAGCAGCCTAGCAATAATGAATCTTTATTAAGTTAACAATCCAGTGTGCATATACAGGACTGAGTAAGAGATTTTCATTTATTTATAACTGACCAGATAACAGATGTCTATTTTCAAACGTCTCCTATACTCCAAAGCACATAACAAGGGAATGGTGATGACTCTGACTGCAGCACGATTCCTTCAGGAAAAGTCATGCAACACGTAGTAGGGGATGGCAACAGTAGTGTTCTTCTAGGGAAATTTTTTACCATAGTTTACTAGAAAATTTTACAGATATGCTAATAAACAAATTCTACTTTAATATGAAACTACAACCACAGAGCCATATGCTCAAAATTCTGGCTAATTCTTGAGGAGATCAGATCTGGACTCCAACCACTTCAGGCATAAAAGGAGAAAGTCAGCAGGAGCCATCAGTGCAGCCCGGAGTTTGACATTTATTCAAAGAACACAACCCATGGTTCTATCTAGCAGGGAACAACAGCAAAAATCAGAGCAATGTCTTCCAAACACATGTATTGTATTATAAACATGTAGCATTTTATATATTCTTTTTTTACATATCTACTTATTCTTGAATGGTAAATATCTGCTTCCACAGCCTTTACGCCCACGAGCAATTCTGATGCAGTAAGTTCTGCTCTGTATGTTGGAAGTGTTCAGAAAATGAGGTCAACACCTTCAAAGGCATATGGCTCGTGAGGTACCTAAAGCATGATAAAAATCAACACAGGTGGCTCTGAGCAGCCCCTGCCCCCACAGGGGATGGTGAAAATTAGGAGGAACCAGCTCACCCTCCAGGAATCCCACCAGCTATTTAAGTGCTTGGTTATCGACTTATTAATGTAGCTTCAAGCAGCCATAGCTGAAAAATTACTTCCAGTTCTAGGTTTTTATTGAAACAGCAAACTTCTGAAACAAATGCTGCTTCCTTCCAGCATTACACATCACTTTGCTAACAGCACTTACCTCTCCATTTTCAAGAGGCAGAATGCGAGAGTACTCCGTGGTGCACAGGACATCGCTGTCCCTCCTCACTGGAAGATTAGCTTCCTTTCCGAAGCGCTCCAAGCAATCTGCTTTAGAGTCTAGTCGAGTGAGAACAGAATTATTTTATGTGTAAAAATAAAAATTATTATTCTAATTTAAATTAACTATGAAGTATCCCTTGTGTTTTTTGGTAAATTCTCCCCTGTAACTGAATAATAATCACTGATCGTGCCGCTCAGCACAGAAAAACAGAAATTCCTAAAACCAAATTATTTCTTGTCCTCAGCAATTCAGTGGTGACTGACAAGACATGGCACAATATTTCTCATATTGTCACAAAAAAAGCTACATATGTCCTCCAAGATTTTGCATTTGTATTTGCCTTTGATTTTTGTGAGGAAGTCCAGGGTCTCATGGGATGAAGGACACTGTAGTTCCGACATACTCAAAACAAAGACAAACCAAACGAAACTAAAATTCCCAACAGACTGAGAAGTATTCATGTGCTTAGTTACACTTCCAAAATATCATACTCATTTTTAGTGACACTCTCATTGCCAATTTATTGTGGATAACTAAGACAAATGTATTTGACTTTCACTGCCATCACTGCAGTTGAAATCTTTAGTGAGACCCATGATCTGATTTTCCTGCTCCTGGGCGAATGATTAACAAAACCCACCCACAAAAGAGCAGTGACACAAGGATTGATACTCACGAGCAAAATATTGCCAGGGGGTGTAAGTTCTTCCAAAGTCCACTGATCTTTCTAAGATCCAGAGATCTGGGCGAGGAGAATTTGCAAACTTGATAAGGATGTAGGCAACGTGGAAGAGCTGGTGACAGAATATATATAGACCATATCAGGAGTTTTTTGAACTTCAAAAATTACTGCAATACTAAAACCAATGCAAATAAACACCTTCTCTTTGAGTACAGTGATAAGGTTATCCTCTGCAATTTCATTCCTGTTAAGATAACAGGCCAGATTCTCACCTGGCTACCCTACTCAGCAATATGCTCCAATACATTAAGAAAGCTGCAACAGGACTGTGTTAAATGCCATCTCACACATTTTAGAACAGCTCTGTTTTGCACATGACTGATTGCTTGGCTGTGTTAAGGGTATAGTTCCTAAACTTGAAAAAGTTAGCATCTTGACACATCATTGAACCAAGATACTTTTGCAGCATCCTGGTACATCTCTGTTGCATTCCAACCATGTAATTGTGCTTGCAGTCAAGAAAAATCACAATGGTCTAAGAGAAAATGCACACACTCTTTACACTGGGACTCCTTTGGCTGTGTTTTATGGTAATTTAAGCCACTTATTCCCTCACTTTAAGAATATTTCTAGATAATTTTGCCATTTGACAGACTTTCCAAGCAACAGAAGCAAGCCACCCCAGAGTTTTGTGGGTATCAAATATGAAAGAGATTCTTACGACTGGCAGCTCATTCATTGTCTGAAACAGCTCAAAGAGCTGTTGATTCTAAGGTTCATTTAGAATTTAAACAACTACAATATGGATATGAGTTGTAAATAAAAGTGATCTGATACTGAGGTACAGTCAATATTCGAGTGCGGCTGTACTGGAATTTCCCACTCAACAGCCTCAACTCAGAACCATCTGCTTCCAAGAGATTCTTCCTTTGGTGGGCAAGGAAGGGAGCTACAGTCAAGTCTGTCAAGTAACTGCTGCCAGAGCCCTCACATCAAATACACCCATGTGGTTTATCTTTTCTCAAACATCACAAATGTCATAACCCTGAAGCTAATACACAGGTTGTTAGACTCCAAACCACAAGTGCATACAAGCTCCCAACCACAAACTGGGAACAGCATCTCTTGCCATGCCTGGCCCATTCAGCTGCCAGCTAGGACCAATTCAATAGCTGTCACACCAGCTGAAGCCACCAAGAGCCAGATGCAAATGGTGAACACCACAGTGGAACAGTTATTTGGAAATATGTGTCCCTAACCAGCACTGCACATGCCAATCCCATGGCTTCATGCATGTTGCAGTCATACAGCTACATGCAGCCTCAGTCTTCACACATCTATTTCAGACATCAACTTCTGAATATGAAAAGTATTCACAGAAGAAAGTAAAACCTTCTCATGGAGAAATGGAAAGAATCCAGAGACTTCATGGAGCATGTACTCATGATAATACCTCAGATCCAAGAAGAAAAAAAATGAAACTTTTTCATTGTGCATTCCTTTAATGTAGTATGTACAACTATCCAGGGCAATCACCTGTTCTATACACACAAAGGCATCACTGCAGCAGGTGACATACCTTGAAACCTGTTACAGAAACTGCTGATTTGCTGAATGTTGCTTACCTAGGTCAGTGGAGAAATAACTGGGGAAAAAAAATAACCTTTCGTGTTAGTGTCAGGATTTACCCTGACAAGCACCAAATTTGTCTCCTGTCATACTAAATTAGGTACCTAAATAGCCGGACAGTATCTACATATACAAAATGACCTACTAGACAACGTATCGAGCAAAGTGAGTGGCAGCAATTCTATTGACAGAACCATGACAGAACCCAGAACTATGCGCAACGACTGCAAAGGTGGAGTAATGCCCTTAAATTACCGACAGAAAGTCTCTTCACTGATTGTCAGAAATAGGTGAATAGTTTGGGAACTGTGGCAAGATTTGCTCTTACTGAGTTTCCGATACTCTTTGCCTAACTAATTTCTGCTACTTGACTGGCAAGTTTCAGAGCAGGGATATTAGCCAAATACATGTGATCCAGTATGGCCATCCAGTGCAAAGACTGGTATCCTCCCAGGAAAGCAGAAGAGTTCTGAAATTCCTGAAAAAACAGTGCTTCATGTTCTTGCTTTCGGTCAGCTGACTCTCTCAAGGGCCATTGTCCTGTTCAAACCAAGTTTGCACTGGGCAGGTAACTGCCTACCCGTTAGTAGTCGTGCTTCCCCTATGTTTTAAGGTCTTTGGGACTCCCATCCTTACATGCACGTTAGCAAGCGTGTATAGCACTCTGTGTGTTGATTCATACAAATTTCATCAAGACAAATGGTTCAGAAAGCTCAAGAGGAAACAAAAGAAGCATATAGAAAAGGGCCTGCTTTCTCCAGGGCCCCATTGATTGTAGTCACACTGTAGAATCGTTACAACAATGACCTTCTACCTACTCTCCAAAGGAGTCGGTGACCTCTGCTTCAACTTGTCACACAGTTATTATATTATTTCACGCAGATGCAACTTTAAAGTACTGACACAGCCAGTCTCGTCTCCTAACAGGTGATACCTTCTCATAAGCATAAGCAAAATAGTAGCAGTGAATTCCATTTCCTCTGTACTTCCACACTGCTGAAGAAATATGAGACATGCTCACTTCTACATCAGTGTCACTCTGGACTATAACCTTTCATAAGCATATACGGGATAAAGTGGCCAAAATGAAAGTACACAACAGTAAAACAGCTGAATCGGGACGTGCCATCCACCGAACACCTGCACGTCACTTCCACTTTGCAGCTGTGGAATTTGCTTAAGCCTATGGCTACTCAATGTATGTGAAGCTGAAGTACAGTCCGATGTGTGCTATATTAGGAACCCCACAACACGCTTCTCTACCAAGCCTGTCAGTGCAAGAACTGTCTCCCATTACCACACTTTGCATACTTCCATGCAAAGCACAAAATGAAAGAAAAACTGTATGGCAACTTCAACCTACTCTTGCATATTAAAACCTTCAATTTGCATGCAGCTCTCTAACATCTCATAGTTTAAAATACTGCTCAGGTTTGTACAGTCACATTCAGAAAGGGGAAAGGGATAGGTCTTGATAAAAATGAAATTAGTATCAGTTCATGACAATATATCACTAAACCTTAGTCACCCACCCCACCATACGTCCTGCTTCTGACTTCACACAAGTGCCAATGATTTGGCTCTGACCTGGATCAAGGGTGCAGAATGATCACTGTGACTCAGTATTGACTATGTAGAAGAATGGCCTCTCTCCAGATCTGATGAGGCAACAATGGAAGAAAAATAATCCTTGTCTCGCAAAATAAATGCCAGGTAAACATAGAGGAGTAATCTTGCTGATATAAGACCCATATATCAAGCATTAAACCCAACTTTAATCACATATTCTAAGATGACATTTCACTAATTTAAATCTTGATGCTATTGTACTGACAAAATAAGATCCACCCTGAAGAAAGGCATAATAAACTCAAACCAGCATTTTTCTTCAGTCATTCAGTTTGGGGAAAAAAGGAAGTGAGTTTCTTAATTTAAAAAAAAAATGTTTATTTGCTTGCTTTTAAGTCAAATTTCTTTCATTAAAAAAACCCCATTTTTCAAAAGGAGTAAGTAAGCATTAAAAATAACTGCTGATTTTGTGTAGTTATACGACAATTAAAAAATCACCAAAAAATCTGAAATACACCTTAATCAAAATTCTGACAGTTTTCTTATATGAATAAAGAATTAGGTTTAAAAGTAGAAACAGTATTTTGTTTCCAGTAACGGAAACAATCCACTCTGGAAACACATGCTTGAAAGAGGATGTATTCCTGTAAACATCCCAACACCATATCCTGCTGTAATCTAGAAGCACGGGTCAAACCTAATGGATTGTCAACAGCTGGAATTTAACCAGTTCCATATTGATGTGACCTTTTCCTGTTCACATAAGCTTGTTCAGACTTGAAATGTTCTTGCAGGCTGTGGCCTTGAAGGTTTATGAAAACCTGGATATTTTTTTTTTTAAATCAGCCAGTAGAATGAGCAAAATGACTTGTTCATCTGAGAATGGAAATTATAATTCAGTGTTAGGAATTACCAATATTACATTATAAAGAAAGAAACACTTCTATAAAAGTCCTTACAGGTCAATTTAAGACTGTCTTAAAAGAGCTCATTTAAATTGAATTAGAATCACACTGTACCATTATCGTTGATGATATAATATTCATGAACACTATGCATAATACTTATTTTAACCCAACAGACAGAAAACTTTCTATGACCCATCGCACTCTCATGAGAATTCGAAAAATTACATCAATAGCCATTAAAAACTTTTTCTCCATTTTCTCCTTAAAATTCTAAACAGCTCTTTAAATAGAGGAATTTCTGAGATTTGTTTGAATCCTGAAATAACTATGCAAATGGAAGAAAGATGTGCATATACAAAAGTATAGTGTATTTTCCTCCATTCCTACCACTACTGACTCAATACAGAATAGTAAAATATTGGAATTACTTGTTAGTTAAATGCAGGACATAAACTAGTAGAAAAGAAAAACACTTTATGTTCTGAGCAATCATTATGCTGCGTGCCACATGTAGCAAAGGATTGTTCTCCCTTTTTGGCTCACGAAGAATGAAAATTCCTGTAGTGTGGTAACACCAAGAACACAACTAGAGCCAGGTAGATCATCTATCTGAGTCATCCTATATATCGCAAGATGTGTTCAAAGAGATACCAACAACAATCTTCATGTAACCGGAATTGTAGAAGTACAGAGAACAGCTGTTTCCAGCACAATAGTATTTCCTCAGACTGTTAGCAGATATAGCTACAGCACCAAAACTTCCTTCGACACGCTTTTCTAGGCTTCAGACTTTTCAGACTGTTTTTCTAGGCTTCTGACATTATTTTGAATACTGCCACTTTCACTGGGGTTGTTGTTGCACATTATGCAGAAGATAGTGAGGTCCCTGCACTGAAGGATCTTTGCGAAAGATTCCCTGCATTATCAGACACAAAACCTTTCTCTACTTGCTGGATAAATTAGTAAAAAAAGGGAGAAAGAGGCAGAAATCTGATGATCATTCAGTATCTAAGCTAAACTTCTCAGACATGGACCAATGCAGGACTGGGGTCCAAGGAAATGTGAATTGTGCTTAGCATCTGCTCCAGAATGCGCTAAAGTGAGCAATTCGCTTAACTTTGGAGGAAAATTGTACAGGTATGCCTCCAAATACATTCCACATACATATGCACTAAGCTATAGATTAGTGTCAATATATTCAAATATTCATGGATTAATATGTGCAAGTATGTGTCTGTTTAAAGATTTGTACGTAAGCTTTTAACCATATGCCTCTGTGTGTGTCTATATGTGAGTGATTTAATTCTCTCTTTTTTAAGTACGGTGTGACCCTTGACGTCATCGGATCTGTAACATAGGCAGTTTTCATTATAACAAATCACATTGATTTGTTTTAAATAATTTTGTTAATCAGGTGCTGACTAAGCATTATTAGAAACCATACCTTAGACTTGTGATCTACCTTAATAAATCCTAAATTGTTGCTAAACCAAAACAGAGCTAACATTCCGTTCTGCAACATTTGTAAGTCAGTGCCTGTGAATATGCCTCATTGACACGTCTGGAGATGTTAAGCCTTATCTCTGTCACAGTCAACAAGCAGGACCAGAAGGGAAAAGCTCTCCACACTTCACAGTCACTGTTCTGGAAAGAAGGAACATTTCCAGAAATGAAAGGGTAGTCCATTGTCAAGGTTCAATCGGTCGTTGGTCTTTTTGCCAAGGCTGCAGGCAAATACATCAATGATCATCAGCTACTACGCTGAAATGTCTCACGCAGCCACTTTTCCATTGGGATCTGGATAAAGACCAACCCAATGTTCATAATTATTTTTTACATATGGCCTATTTCTTCACGGAACACTGAAGCTATTCATAAGGGAAAGGATTTGTACGATTCAGACCTCAGTTGTCCAGGAGATAAACGTCCCCTTATGAGGGCTGCAATCCAAAGTAGAAAGAACACAGTAGTAGAAAGAACACAGTAGCTCTGGAAGGCAACACAGGGAAATGCAGAGGGTTGAAAGCTATCAGCAGAGGTCCTGTTTTTACTATATTTAGTTGAAAGTGAGGTATTTAGAACAACATATCACAAAATGAAAGTGATGTGTAGGAATGAGGATGGAAAGGGAGCTGGGAGAAGCAGAAGTACAGGTATGGAGGGAAGTGAGATCAATAAGTTGGGAACAAAGTCCTTCCTAAAGGGATGCTGAAGAACCAGAAGACAACAGTGTCAGGAAAGTGAAGGACAGCAAGACTTGCAAGATTTTTTTCTTTATGTTTCGAGAATAATACCAAATCAGCACCAAAACCACATTTTAAAGCCAATGACATAGATCTATTAATGCAAACATAAGAAAAAAAATGCTGAGCCATTCAAAAGGTCTTTAATTAAAGTTGTAAGAAAACACAACACATTGACTACATCTTGAAGGACAACATATGAACAAGAAAGGCTGTATTTAGAGTATTTCCCTGATTAAGGCTGGCAGGTCAGCTCAGTATGAGCTGCTTGTAGTGTGACCAAGGAATAAATGGAGCATGCGTCACTTGATACAACTTTTAGAAACTTCTATCAGACAGCTGCTACTTGATCAGCTGAAGTTGTGTTAATGTAGAGTTCACAAGTAGATTCACCTTACTGCGGTATGAGCCAAAATGAACTAACTTCAAAGCACAGCTTTTTGTGGCATCATCCCAAATCAGCTTCCTGCGCAAACTGAAATACCCAGAACCAGAGTTCTCTAATATGAAGCAACGCAAGATTCTCTGTGCTGTTGGCATCCCTATTTTTGGGTACTGCAGGGACAATATTGTACCTTCCCCAGCCCTAAAAGCTCCTTTTCTCCCCAGTGTGAACCAAAGCAGCAGAGTAGGGGTCAGTGTCACTGCACAGACGGAGCTGTGCAGGGGTCCAGAGGCTTTACCTCACTGCTGGGGCAGTTCTGTAGGACTGCAGAAGCTTTATGCACTGGTTCTCATGTCCTAATCTGTTGGACTTCTCACTGTCATCACAGAGGTTACACAATTCCACACTGGAGCTGGGTCTAATTTCAGGATCAGTTGTAATATAAAGTCTTCAGTAATCAAGCACGATGAATCCAATGACTATTTTTAGAAGCTTGTGATAAATCTACCACCACCTTGACAGTTTTTCTCTACAGGAGAAGGGCATACAGGCCATTTAATATTTTCCAGAATCATGGTTAAATTAACTGTAACTTCAGACACATTTTAAGAAATTATTTCAATCTTTTGTAAGTTAAGAACAATTGTTTTTAATAACAACAATTAGCCAAGGCTGATTAATATTCCAAAAACCAAATATTATTTATAAAGCTATGGACATAAAGGATTGTTATCCAAGATAAAAATTAAACCCACAAGAAATACCTACCATATCAAAGCAACTAGAAGATTTGCCAAAGTGCAAGGCTTTTTTACGAAATGTTTACAAGCTTTAATTAGCAAATAACATAAAAGCATAAAGTCCTAAACAGGCCATCTCTGTTATCTTAAATTTATGGTTGAGTTTCCCTACCTCCCTAATAAAAATGCTAAATTGGACATTACATTCCACTGTGTGCCTTTAATTTAAAACAGTGACTAACAATATTGCTACATTAAAACTATTCAACATATTAGTGCATAAGACTTCTCTGAGCCTGAGTCTTTCAGCACTATATTATTGCCACGAAAGCACAGTAAAAAATGACATATAACTAAAAGCAACAATAAAATTTGTGGACTACACTTTTTGAAGTGTTAACAGTTAGACATTTCTTTTTCATCATACGCTATCATGCTATCCTAAACCTTCATCTTCTTCTGAAGACAGAGTTCAGAAAAATACCTTGGGGGGTATTACTATAAAATGTGCTGAGCATTAAGCAAATCAAAGATGAGGGCACACCTGTTAAAATTAGGCAATCCAAAGAGTCAGAGAAAGGGCAATGAACTTCAGTCAGACATTCTGGAATCAGAAGTTTAAAATATGATGAAAACTGTGTTGGGAAAATTAGGACCAATTAAAGGAATAAATGAGACTTCATTTGATCCAAATATTTTAAACAAGTCAGGAATAGCCACAGTATAAGCACATATGTTAACGGGATGGAGAAAGTGCCTCAGGGATCAACATTAAAATTATTATTCAGAAGGACTGTGATTGATTAGAATTGTAACCATAGTACAGAAAGTCAGAGAGGGAACTAAAGCAGGGCTTTTGCTTTAAGGGTTTTACTTTTACTCTCATTACGAAGTACAGCAAATTGAGCATTTTTCTGGCAGAAAGATTTAACATCCTGATGGGATTTTGACATTCAAAATCACACTTAACCTTTGTGAAACAGAAGCAGCAGCAGGTGGATGTTCTGTTCCAGCTCCATGGTAGTGAGTGCTCAAACTTCTATCATGGTGCAACCATTCAATTAAATATTGTGTTTAGACCACGCTGAAAGGCTCTGCTGGGACTCTACTCTCAGTCTTAAAGATATAATGGCAGAAGTGCAGTAAATTGAAAGCTTTTGACGTTGCACTAAGTTTTGCTTCCTCTAATTGTTAATGTTTGATGACCAACTTACAACTCAGTCATTGCTTCCCTGCATGGGTATGTACCTTACTCTTTGTCATGTTTTGCACATGCAAAAACATTTCCATATTTTGTCTGTAAAGAAAGGTGCCTTGTGTGAAAATAAAGAACAGGACAACCACTCATTGAGGAAAACTACATCCCTGCTATCTTTTCAATATTACAGCCTATGGTTCTGCAAGGTATATATGCACACATCTGACTTTAAGAACATTTATTTTTCCTTTAAAGCCAAAACCTTCATTGCAGCTTGCTTGAGGGGAAAAGGCAGTCTGAAAATTTCTGTCTCTGTCAATTACTGAGAAAGTCTGCATGGCTAACATACACTAAGCTCTTAATTTTTAGGACCATAAAATAAGGTAAGGTGAATTGGGGTTTACCTGTTTAAGTAGACTTAACTGTGTCACAGTATTTAACTTTCTTCTTCACTATTAGTATTGTGTGTTACTGTATGAATTTGAGGTGTGACAATGTTAGGCAAAATGTCAAAACTGAACCTCAAGTTGAAACAAATAGTGAGATTAAGGTTTAACTGACTGAATGCACATACAAGATAATTTCCACGAAAAACAAACAAACAAAACAAAACAAATCACATGAATCCTAGTAAACCCTCATCCATTTGCCAACTAAAATGATCCCTTCCTGATCACAAGACTTGCAGTCATTTTGACCTTTGTCTTGGGTTTCCCTCGTTTCCAAGTAAGCTCAGATTTGCCTTTCCAAGTGGTAACAGAGTAAAGAGAAACACAGCCTCCCGCTGAGAAATCCTTTAGTAACTACAAGAATTTTAGCACGTAGCAGTTGGTCTCCAAGGAGTCCCACAAGAAGGAGGAACTCAGTTCGTATCCTTCCTCTGAAGGAAGGAGGTTTCTCAGAAGTTCACTCAACATAAAAAAGATAAAGTGTCTGTCAGTAGATCCCCCAAAGAAGCTAACAAATACACCGTGAAAATAGAAGTTTTGGATGGAGCAATGTGCTACCCAAATGGATGATGATGATGCAAAGGTGTTGGTCACAAATACGCTGGACTCCACCATAAGACAAATTATAGCCTGCAACCTAATCCGGAGTCTTGCAGAGACCACGATGGATGCAAGTAGCTCAGAAGCTAAGGTCTGCTTTACTGGGAGGTGACTGCCTTCCCACAGCACCCTCCTCAGCATTCAGTGTCCCTGCTCTGTATGCCCAGCCTGAAAGACACATTTCCCTACGGTTTGCTGGGAAAGAATGACTGAGCAACTCACTTCACAGGAGCGCAAAGCATCAGGGGCTGCAACACTCCCCAACTGTACAGTGGAACAGAAAGAGCCATACAACTCAAGAGGTGGTGTCCTCAGCCAGTGTGGGCACTGTGACCTAAAAATTCATCAGCTTCTACATAGCTCCTACTTCTTTCACGGTACGGTGGAGAAAAGCAACCAAAAAACCAAGCATGTCATTTATTTAATTAATAGAAGTGCAAATTCAAAAATTACAGCAGTTTAGTTTACTGATATTCTCTATCTTAATTTGTCTGGCCTTTCTGCACTGCTGCTATACTGGATCCAAAAACACTGAGTGAAGATATCCTCAAAACGAGAACCATTCCAGTCATGTGAGGGACAGGAGCATTAAAACCTCATGTAACAGAAGAGGTAAAATAATTCGCACCTGAATCCCCAACAAAAGGGCAGCTAAGTCCCAGAGAAACATTTTTCCTTAGTTATTCATCCCCTTGCTGTCAACAAAATCAAACGCCTATTCAAAAAATCCTGTCCTATATAACAGTCAATGAACAGTTACTACTGTCCAAAATATACATGCATATGTATACATATATTTTGCAGCCCCCAGCATATATTTATAGTTATGTATTTTCAGCTGGCATGAACTTGCTGAGCGTAACTAATTTCACTGGAACAGTGCCTGATTATGGCAGCTGAGAATCCGTCCCTGTGACTTAAAATACAGATACAGAGGCTTTACTGTCAGCTACTTGACTATCACCTGCAGAGGAAATACGGGTGTTCATGTTACTGTCACAGTACTAATTCATATTACACTGTTTTTCCTGTCCTTTCCCTTTTAGATCATATTATCAGTGTTTTCCTGTCTATCTTGAAGATCTGGCTGGATGATAGAGAAACCAGAAGGACCCCTAAGGCAAAAGCAAACTCCAAACAGTATTCTCAAAATGAGTGCATGGTAAGAAACCATGAAACCTCTCTCTCTCTCTCTGTGCCCATGAAAAACGAGAATATGAAATGGAAGAGAGAGCCCTAGTTTCAACAGAGCAGTCCCCTCTGTAACCTCAGGTTAACGAGTTACAGTGTCTGTGCAAGAAAGCACGCAGTCATTAAATCCGTGTGATGCCAGCGGCAAGAACCCAAATCATCAAAATTCCCAAAGGAAAATAATCACTTTAATAAAGTTAACTTGGTGAAGAAATACAGAACACAAACCATACCAAAAAGCTGTGTTGTTATAAGTTAAAAATCATCAGTCCAAACATCCCTCCCAATTGCAAAGTTTCTATATAAATGCAAACAATGGTCAAACCTCACCCAATAGCTCATGCACTCACCTGCCCCAGATCTAAAGTGACATTGACTTCGTTGTACTTCAAGCCCATGGAAAGAGGAGGACTTTGCCACCAGCGCTCCGTGCCATCAATTGCGTTGGTTATCGGGTGAGCTTTACCGGGATCAGCAGCATTGCAATAATCACAAAACTGTCCCTGAAACACATTAAATTAAAAAGATGGTCTTAGCTGAAATCTTGTGCACGGCAGAAACATATTGCTGTTAATTTAGATTCTGAACGTGAGCACTGACTCAAAATGTAGCTAAATTTTGTTTCTCTCTTTACATAGTGTAATTTTTAATGTATAAATTATTTCCACAGCAATTAAAATACACACTTATACCCTGAAACATACTAAATTTTATGTTAAAAACTAACACTTCAGAAATCTCTTTAAGGAAACTAGAATAACTCTTTATTAACGAATTTACTAATACTTTGGTGAAGTTACCTATATTACATCTGCAGGAAGTTAATGAAACAAAGATTCTTAAAACTGAATTAAGACCAACACACAAATCATCCCAAACTCTCCTAAAAGACCATGGAATATCCACATATGTACATAGCCTGGTATTAATAAAACCATGAAACGTACTCTATATGTTACTTGCCTATAAGTTTGGTGTTACAATTTTACAATACTGCTTTCATTTTTTTCATCCCATTATAATACACTCTGAATCAGAGACTTCTGAACAATATGTACTCATGTAAAATGCAATGGATCCTATAGACTCTTCCCTTTATTTTTCCTTTTAAAGAATCCCATTGTATCTTCATGTGCAGATGTTGCCACCCAATTTCCAGGCCACAACTAAAGCCACACTCCGGAGATGCCCTGATAACCTCTCTTTGATAGTCTCTAAAGCTCTTTGTACTCTTCTGTACAATAATGATGAATAAACTTCAGGAAACTTCATTGTCTTTTAATCTGGCATCTTGGCTTGCCCCCTGAGCATTATTTTTATCTTCAAGAAACTGCATTTTACTGTCTACTACGATTAGTGTTGAAACATTGTAATTAGTTACTAAGGAATCTTTTTGGTGTCCCATTCACTTCTTAGTCCAGTCACTGGGTGGAGATAATCACTGAAAATGCTCAACTGTGCCAGACACAGATCTTTGTGGAACCCCAATAGAAAAAATTACATTTTCGCTAAATGGCAGTACCCTCTTAATGGTTACTTCAGTCAGACCCTTGCTCAATCCGTTCTGCCTGTGAGGTCCTGACGTTGTGTTGGACCCATGTTTTATATAAAGTAATATTTGCAGCACTGTCTTTATCAGCTAAGCATATTTTCATCAAAAATATGCGTCAAATCTTCTGTTGTTTCCACAACCGATGTTGCTTGGCATGAAGTACTTTCCTACCTTTTAAGTATTAACAGAATCCCATAAAACTGCCATTATTTTGTTTGTCACTGCTGTCAGACTAACCAGTGTAAAATAACTGGAGCAATCATACTTGACCACTTTTGCTAGAGGAATAGCACTAGGGTTCTCACATTCTTGCTGAGTACAGTCTTGCAAGCTTGGTGAATTTAAGATGCTTATCTCTAGCAGAATTTGTTTAACATCTGCCGTAGTTACTAATGGATTAGAAACTACTTCTTTGTTCTCATGTGATACAAATACACCATTTTGTGTCTTTCAAATAGAAAACATAGATGTTTACTGAATATTTCTGCATCAGTAGTAATAACTTCAGCATGTGCATTTAGCAATGCTTCCATCCTCATCCTGCTCTTCCAGAAAGCCAAAAATACAATGTGGTTTCCAAAAGACGTGGCTACCATTACCTGTTCTGATTTAGCACTGCAGGTGTCAACCTGGCTGAGGGTTAACTCTGGAGAATTCAAAGAGCTGTTTGGAGGCTTACTAAATTCTCAAGTAGGTAGGTTGGTTACCTATGTCTGGGGTCATGTTATAATATGATTCTCCTCCAGCTCTGTTAGAGAAGATGCTTTGACTGATTTTCCTCCTAACTACAATACAGCAGGACTCTGCTGGATTCAGATACAGTTTGCTGCAGCAGACACCACACCAGCCCATGCAAGCTATAGGCAACATTGCCAGTTTCCGCAGCAATGACAAAGAACAGCGTGTCGCTATCTGCAAGATCAATACACTGAGAAATCAACCTGTGTGCCAACAATTGCAGTTACCATCACATCAGAGCATCTTTCCTGATAAATGCATACTTAGAATTCTGACATATACGTTACAACAGTACAGGCTTCCCTAAATAGTTTTATAATGTGCATGAAACATGTTCTTCAGATCTAAATTCGCATTCACAATTATCAGGCTGGAAATAAACAGGAAACGCTGCTACAGCAGTTTCGGCTGTGATCTGGGAACAGCCTCAAAAAACAGGCTGAATGAGCAGAAAACAATGAGGAGTATTAAATGCAAGCGTAACACTTACATGCACCTATGTGATTTCACTATACCAGAGCACTTCATCTGAACTCAAGATACACCCTTTTTCTTTTTGGGCACATAATTCAAAGACTTTCATTGCAACAGCTGGAGTTTCAGTTATTTAAAGTACATTCCAGCAACACTGGCAACAAGGCAGCAAGACAAAAAATGAAAGAAAGTAAATTATTGGGGAGAGCAGCCCTCCCTGCTTCTGATTGGCAGCATCTCAGGCACGTTGCGCTCAGCCTGGCGGCTCCAGGACACATCTCCATTCCAGGAGACCGAGCCTCGAGACTTTGATTTTGGCTGCAGATCATCAGGCAGGCAGGTGTGCATTTGCTGGTGACCTTATTACCCTCCTTGCCCCTGGTCCTCCCGAGTGAAGGAGAAAACTGGAACCTCATGAAGGAGTTTGCTGAAATACACCAGCGTGGACCAGAGACACTCGGGGATGAAAACGTCTCACCTGACAGTTATAGAAAGTGTCAACAATGAAGGATTTGTTCACTATTTAATACCTAGCAGCTCTGTGCCCACTGGCAGGGCAGGACAGGTATGCAGTTAAACTTTAATTCACACCTGCACACTGCTGTGCGTAGATTGGCAGACAAAACCAGGCATGCCATTTATCTATCAGCTGCTGAAATATTCTGCACTGCAGTGCATCTCCTCACTCAACACTGTTCTTATTAAGCCATTGTCCCTCTTGCCAGTGCGCTAACTAAGGGAAACACACTGCTTTCCACAGCCTATGTCCAGCACCACCTTCAGAGCCTCAGTTGAGCTGCCCACGAAGGGACTGTCCGCCCCATCGATCACCTCACGAAAGAGCTTTAAACGACCTCCCAACACTTTTCTGGATTTGCCAGGTACTACAGCCTTCGTTAAAAGACACACCACTAAATGACAAGCTGAATGACAGAGGTCAGTGGCAGAGCAGTGGAAATTAAGCTCAGACTGCTCTTCCTCTCCTTGCCCTATTTTCAGTGCTCAGGATAGCACTGGCAACAGAGCTGTCTGCTCCCTTCATCAGACTGAGGATCACCCTCCACACCCTCTTTCCAATTTCTATATTCATGGAGCAACAGCTGCAATCCAGCCTTGTAGAGACCCCAAAAGTGAGTGACTCAAGTGTACGGCATTGCTTTAACTTGAACTGGCCTGACACAGTGACTATTACACCTATCACTTTATATAAAAGCCTCGTGACCTTCCTTCAGACTCTTAAGAAACAACACGTGAATACTTATGCTCATTTTAAATCCTTCCATGTAAGCCCAGCTTCTGTAAGAGTTTAATGCACTTCTCTCCAATTTTTCATGAAAGAAGAGATTCTCTTATTTGCAGTGTCTTTGAACTTGTGAGGTGGAGTGGCTTGATAATACATACATTGTGCTGTTATCGCATTTTCCATGGCTGGATTTCCCTGGTCTTTTGAAAGACTTTCCAACCCTTCTTGAACCACAACAACTACTGGTAAACCACAGAAGTATTCATGTTATGTATCTCAATGGGGCTTTGTTAAAACTGGAGAGAAACGCTGCTGTACCCACACTTACACAAATGCTGTAAGAGGCACAACATGCTTCCTTGTGCCTTGAGCTCTCAGTAGTCCTTCTGGGAACATGAATCAGGCGTGAACCATAACTGCCCTCTAACCTAGGACCTGGAAAGTAAATATTTAACAAGAGGAACTCCCCCACTTTCCAGCCTCTTCCTACATACAGCAAAGCCTCATTTCGAGTTGGGTGTTAGTATACTAAGGGAACAATTACAAAAACCGTCAGTGGTAATGTGCATCACACAACAGGCTTCGTTCTGCTTGCTTGACATGTTTATCTGATATTTGCTTTGGCTGGCTTTTTTATACTGTGATTTCTGATAGTCCAAGGCATGTTATTATGAGATTCCACTGCAGCACTGTGCTATAGTGTGTTGCTGAGAGATTATTCAGCTTGCTGTTCACCTGGTTGCACAGTTGTTTCAGGTAACTTTAAACATGGATGTTGCATTCAATATGGAAGAATGGATGCCTAAACTTCAGAGGTGTGTTAGAAACACAGGACCAAGCAGTTTCCTGATCATCACAAGCTCTTTTTGTAACCTTAGTTTAAGCATGTAATACTTGTGATCCAGTTTTCCTATTAGTTAAACTGTGTTATACTCAGCCGGTAAGCATCTCCAAAGCGCTTTGAATGACGGATGACACCACACAGATGTAAGGTAAACCGAGATTTCATAGTGAGGCAGGGAGGCATGGCAGAGAGGAGTTCAGGGCAGGGCACACTGCTGGCTGTGCCTGCCTGATGAACTGTGAGGGGAGGCTGCGTGATGGTGCATGCTCCCTTCTGGCACAGGACAAAGACTCTGTATGCTGCAACGTCTTACTCTTCTCTCCCTCTCTTGAGCATCTGTTCCCATTAAATAATGATAATAAAGCCTCTCTTATCCATTGCAACCTCTTCTGAAGCCAGATATAAAGAGTTATTTCACTATTAAAACATACAAACACCTCATAAGACTTTGAAATCTTTCTTCCAAAATGCTAGAAGTTTAATTGCATTCTTTCTGTATTGCCTGGAGTCAGATAGTGGACCTTAAAGCTTTCGAAATCCCTTTCAAATTGCAGTTTCATTCTGGCTCTCTTCTCCTCCCACCAAGAGAGAATACAAATAAAATAACTTTGGAAGGTCTGAAGCTTTAGGAAAGTCCCCATTTTAACGAAGTTCTGATCAAACCGATACTGAACATCCATCGCAGTACATCACAGAGTTTGGTGCATTTGTTACTCCTTCCTTACTCTCTAACAGACAAGTTAATACAAGTTCCTACCAAAGGAAACATATCTTTCCATTAACTCTTTTCTAGAAGTTTTGTCGTTTATTGTTGTCTTTCTTGTGACTAGCACAAAACATGTCTAAATAATCTTATACTATGCTAGGGGAGACTGTCATCATCCTCCCTGCCCTGTGTGCTCATACCACTCATCAGAGGCCCGAGGAATCTCTGACTTCCTCCCACAAGCAATGCAAGGCATAGACAATGAGCCTCATATGTAGTGCCCATAAAATACCACAGAACCCCCTGACTAACACCGGACCTCTCTTCCCACTACCCGCTGGGAAGATGCCAGATCTCTAGTGAGGAGGCCACCAGTGCAGTATGTCCCCATCCATTCCCCGAAAGTCTCACTGCTTTCCCCCCAGCAGCATCCCGCTGCTCACCCTGCACCATGGGCCACAAAATCCCGCTCGGGTACCCTCTAAGTCACCTCCCGGCGCCCGGCAGGGCGAGCGGCTCTCGCATTCCCGGGAGCAGCCGCAGCACCGTGGGCACCGGGAGCGGCTGGGGCAGCGGGGCCGCTGCTCCCCGCGGCGGGGTGGGGGGGTCTCCAGAGGGTGCCGGGACACCTGCGGGCAGAGGACAGGGCAGTAGCGCCGCTGCCCTCCTCCACCCAGCCCAGTGCTTCCCTGCGTAGGGTGCCAGTGGTCCACGCTCCCACACTCCCAGCCAGTAGAAAGCCCTAGAGAAAATGAGACCACGCACGCCACGATAATGCCGGCGCCTCCGGAGAGGAAGGGACTCCCCAAAAGGGACACCCCCACACACACGCCGTTCGGCAGCGCGGGGAGGCGGTGCAGGACGGAGAGCGCGGTGCGAGGAGAAGGGGGTCCCGGCGCCGTGACCCCAAACGGCAGCCAGGTTACCTGGATGGCGCGGCCCAGGGGGGCGGCGGCCGGCCCCCCCACCAGCTTGCAGTACAGCTCCGGCCGCCCGCCGCCGCCAGCCGCCTCCCCGCAAGTGGCCGTCGCCCAGATGCTGGCTGCCGCGGCCAGGTTGAAGTAGGGCGGGTGGAGGCTGAGCCCCATCCCGCGGGAGCCGGGGGGCTCCGGCTGCGCAGAGCAGAGGCTGAGAAGCGGCAGGAGGAGCGCCCAAAGGAGCGGGGAGCCCGGCGCCGCGGCCATCCTGCGCCGGGCTCTGCCCTCACCGCCCCCAGGGCGGCTCTATAGCTGCGGTGGGCGGGCGGGCAGGGTGAGGAGGAGGCAGGGGGGCTGCCCGCGCTCTGCCCGCGCCTCCCCGCCTGCCGTGCGCCGGCCGGGGCGGGGCGGGACGGGACGCGGCCCCGGTGCGGGGCACTGGGCGGAGCGGATCGAGTCCCCCAGGGCGTGCGGGACGGGGGCAGGGAAGGGAAGGGGAGGGTCTCCGGAGCAGTGCGGTTGAGGCAGGTGTGCGCCCTGACGCCCCGCGCCGCGGGCATGCTGAGAGGTGACACCCCCCCACTCACCAACTCACGGCTTAGCTGGAGTTCGCTGATCCTCCCCGCCTCAGAGGCATGTGGCTCGATAATTGTAAAGGACTGTGAAGGAATCTCAGAGCACCCATCCTCGTAAGTGCTAACCTGTCATGTCACATACAGACAGTAAAATTAAGGTTTTCCACAGCGTCCTCTTTGCACAGGGCTGTCTCCACACAAGACAGACCCTGCTTCTATCTGCGGGTCTTTGGGAAGACACCCTGCGCCAGTGTGCTGCAGAAATCCCAACTCCTCTCGCCATTTTCAGTGCTCTGAGGCTGCTGGAAACCGTGCAGCCCAGGCCACCCTGCTACAATGCACAGCCAGCCCTCTGGGGTCCTTGTGAAAAGGGTGTTCCTGCTCATCCCGGGCAGACAATGAACCTTCTGTCTTTTTGAAGGTATTTGGCACAGGCTTTGGACAACACAGAAGCTGGAGGGGAGGTTGGGGAGGGAGAGGAGGGCTAAGAATCATGTCTTCTATATCAAGAGTTGCACCACTTAATGGTATTGCTATCTTAAGTTTCGTATCTATTCACATTTCCAAGCCCGCATGCTCTCACGCATCCAGTGCTCAGTTCTCTTAGTAAAATTTGCAGGATTCAGACACAAAGATATGGTTAGATACACATTCCTCTAATGTTTTAATAGTGATTTATGCGAGTAGCAAAGTATTTCATAACTTTATGAGGGCTCTGCTACATGCCACACAGCACTAGCAAGGGAGATCCCTGGTATACTGTTTAAGGAAGCACCAGCGACAAGCTATTGATTTTGTCTGCTAGAATGTATCACCGCCCTTGGTTTTGTGCCACTAAGGCTTTAGCAAACCACAGAGACATATCTGTAGGAGACAATTTTTTGTGTTCTTTGTAGAAAAGTTGGCTTTAATAAGTGTAGCATGCTGCCAATTTAAGTATATTGGATTTCGCTATTCTATCCATAAATGTTTTTAATTTCTAGCACAACTTAAAAATATTCTCCTTTTCCAACCAGGACATTGTGGAAAGGAAGTTATCTTATTGCACATGTCCATCATGTCACTTCCTACAATAGTTTATACTTCGTAAAATCTATGAGAGGCTTGAGCACAAACAAGTAACAACATTTTCAAATGTTCCATTAAACAAAAAGCCCCATTATCAGGTAGGATATCCACTGGTCTTTTCAACCTATTTCTTAAAAACTTGTTAAATCCTAAGACACCTGGAGTATATAAGTTTTTACAAATGGAGATCTGGAAGTATCTGGTGTAAGTGGCCTTTAAGTCCACAACAAGCAAACTTTTACGAAGATGTGCTGTCTATTAACTTGCTGAGTACCCTTGTCTTTATTGTTGGAGGAATTAAATCAAACTGAATAAAAGCTGAGCAGAGCATGCTCCTGGTAGAAAAGAAAATTTTAGGTACTTTAAGGAAAATCCATTATAAAGTACAATATTAAGAAGAACCGATAAAGATTACAGTTATGAAGCTAACAAAATCATCACAATCTCTTCCTGAATAGTCAGATTATCTTCAGACTGGGCATCCAGTTAACAGTCTCTGAAAGATGTTGCTTCTGTATATATCCAACAAGCCATGATACATTTTCTCCTTTTCAACCAGAAATAAACTTATTGTTTTGCACAACAGTTGGGAAAAATTAGTTTACTCCAGTTATTCCATACACTCTTACAGATTGGATTCCAGTTCCAGGATTGCAGAATTTTATGACAAGGCATCTTTTGGTATGGAAGATTCAAATTGAAATAACTGTAAAATAAATAAACTTTAGTTAATTTGGACACACTTTGTGCACAGAGCCCTGTCTATATATGTGGGGGGGTCATAAGCAGCACTTCTGTGTTTTGAGTTCTGAATTCTTCTGTATCTTTGTTCCTGGTCTCCAAAATAAACACTTGGGAAGGCTTTTTTTGAGAAGTGTAAGCCTATAACAAGGATAAGCAGAACACAAACCAGGTGATTCAAGTATTAATACATTTGAAGAAGCTTTAAAAAAATCACAGAATGTACTGTGAAAGTATAGAAAACAAATGCCTAAACTTAGAATTTGAAATGGAGAGCTACATCCTGTGTCTATTAGAATCTACTCCAAATTTTCTTCGACTACACTTGTGTAGTGTAATACCTGATATGTTTTTCTGTCGTAGTTTTGAGGGCAGTTCAGGTAAGGAATCCAGCTTTAGGAGATCCTTTGCAACCTCATTTTAAAGAGAAGATTCTTGTAAGCTGTCTGGTAGGTTGCACAGCACAAAAGGCAGAAATGTCCTTTCTCAATCAGAGAGTATCAGTTAATTTATTGGGAAGTATCACATGAGAAAATGTGGCTTATTTGAGCAAGAACCTAATCCTTTAGTAAAATAATGGCATGTTCTTGGATCTGGTTTCCTGGAGTTAAAAAACCCAATATAACTTTGCAAACATTCAGAAAATTAACCAATCAGATGGAAAAGGAGAGGAAGCAATCCTGTTCCCTTCCTCATAAAATCATGTGCTTTTTGCTCAATTTATAGCTATATTTTTAAAATATTTTGTTGGACTTCTGGGTGATTTTTCTGTCCTTTTGCTAAACCCTTATGCCAAACAAGCCTTTCTTTTATTCATTGTGCTTTCTAGAAATTGTCACCTTTTAGATTTTCCTACTCATAGTAGCATATAGGACATATCATGCATTGTTCTCACACTCATGCAATACGTATGTTCTCAGACCCACAGCACCTCCCACTGTAGAGTTATATGTGATAATGTACAACCAATGCCCAGGAAAAATGACCACTATATGAATTCGAGTGTGTCTTTATATTACAAGAGCTTCACTGCCCATCAAGTTTAGATTCTCCTTGGACTCAGCCATTTCCATTATCTGCATGAGTATCAGTCAGTAGTTAAGTAGCGCTCATGAAATTAAAAGGCCTGTAAACCCAAAGCACTTAAATACAGGCTCACTGGCTTCTCTCTGGCCAAGCAGATGGAAAATAGGCAAACAGTTAACTTCAGACTGAGTCATAAAATCAACATATACTGAGGATAAAGCAGGTAGAGGAAAAGGAAATGATAGATTAAGAAAATATTCAGTCACAATCTGCACATGCTGCCTGAAAGCAATAAAACTTCAGGAGGGCAAAATTCCAAGATTGGGAGGGGAAGGATAAGAATTTTAAAGCATAATGTACCTGTGCAGATGCTGACATACAGGTGTCCAATTTCGGCTGTTTGAAGGCTGAAAGGCGCTAACACTGAAGTGAAGTTGGTATGATGGTGCTTACACTGGACTGGAAATTGGTCTTAGATGGCAGTTGTAGTCCTTTCGTTGACTTCCTTTACATATCATTTAACCTGTGTGGCTAAAAGCATTAACTGGCTAGGAAAAAATTGAGAAGAGGGAACAAAAGAGCAAATTCATTGAAATACTCAAATGACAATTTGTCATTGTGTACTATGTGGTCAAGTACAATCCTAACTTCTTTCTGGTTCCTAGGTCACAAGCCAAGGCATCTGTTTGAAGGTCCACATGAAGGAAGTTTATAACACCCGGGTGGTCCTAGCAGCTGGGTATCCTTATACTAGCTTATACCAGCAAATTTGATATGAAGTTTGATATTGTAGGAGGCCTCAGCAAAAGGACCATGGAGTGACAAGAAAGGTTCAAGGTAACATCTCCTTAGAAGGATGAATGCATACAGTTATGAACATGTTTGGTAGATTATTTCTATTATTAGATAAACTTTTCCTTTTTCAGGTCCAGTTTTGTAAATTCTCAGTTCTATTTTTAACAGGTTTACGGGATACGTAAATATTTGGTACAGTTTTCCTGAGACGTCTGTAGGATTTGTTTCTAAAGTAATTTTTACTATTTCTCTTATTATCACTGTTTATTTCTAGGAGTATCTCCCAAAATAAAAAGTAGCTTAAAGAACATTCTTTATACACTAGTTTTAGTAAAATAGGCCTGTATTTTTTGTAAACATAGAATCAAGAAATAGCCCATGGAGTTGGTTACGCTGCAGTTAAGCAAGGGAAATGTAGATGGATGGAAAATATTTTGTTTTATAGACTGCTTTATCAAAGCTATTGCTGAAGCTTTAAATACCTTTTCTTGAACAAGAAAAATTTAAATTAACTAACAGTGTGATCATAAGACAATTTATTTGCAGGACATTTATGATTTCTATCTTTTTTCAGAAATGAGAGAAGTAAATTAATTATGATCTTATACTATAAAAAGCTAACCTTTAGTTAAATTGTTTTAAAGTTTTGGTATTTCACGAATTTCACCAGTACAGTCACAATGCAAACTTCAAGACTTCTCAGTCTAGTAAAAGTAGCAATTTTAGGTATTGCAAAAGATACACAATATTTTAGAAAAGTAAAAATGTGCTGGAAAGATCCTATCATTTCAACAATAACTGGAAGAGTACTCGATACAGTCTTCCTATTGTTTTCATGATTTAAACTCAGGCATATCTTAAATGACTGCTCTGCTTTTTTTAATAATTAAATAAATGCATAAGCTGTTTAAAGATATACAGACTTGCAGTAACTCTGGAAAAGACAGACCGACCATTCACTTCTTCCACTCATCAGAGCATCGTTCTCTGCACAGGCACTCATCACAGTCTGAACTCAATACGAGCATTTAAAGCTTCAGCCCAAAGCTCCGTCACCTATGTGAAAGGAATAATTGACAGCATTTATTCATCACATGGGCCAGTCATTGGGAGGAACCTATTTCTGGATTCCTAAAATCTGTTCCCAATACTTAATGGAAGCAGGTTGAGGACAGTGACGAAGGCAGAGGAAAAGCTCTCACGGGAAGCTCTGCCTTCAAATGGATCTCATGGAAGCTGGTCAAAACGGGTTACTGTGTCCCATAGAGGTTTGTGTTACACAGCTCAAGGCAGCTGGAACTCAAATTATTAAGCAGAGCAGACCTCTGCTGCATCTCACAGAGCAAGGCAGAAATAGGACATATTTTTTCCAAGGGCAGTGCTGTTTAAGGGATAGGAACTTGTAGCTGTTACACTTTTCCACGAAGTACTGGGAATAAAATGTATGTCTTACGCTGGGTGCATGAGAAACCTTGCACATTGCCTACTTACGGAGACAGACTTAACAATGGATGTTTACAAAAGGGCCATAAAGTGAATCTGTGGTTTCTTGACAGTACACAACTTTCTGAAATGTATACAGCAGATTATTTGTTTCGCTGGCGCAAAGAAGGACTGTAATTAAGAAGCTTGAGCTATACTCAGTGGAGACAACAAGCAGAGAGCACTGTGCAGCTCGAGGTTGGCGTTGAGACTGAACGAGAGGTAAACTTACAATATGTCACATGGAATACATGCTGATGATACTTACGTTTCAAACAAATGCAGAATTGAGTTGCAAACCTTCTAAGAGCTTGCTGTTTGATCTTGGAAAAAAATGCTCAGTTTCCCTTACCTAGGCACTACCACCAGTATAACAGAGACACAAGTATGACTTAAAAAAGAAAAATAAAATTTTACATTGAAAGTTCAGTATACAAGTGCAGTTGAAGACTATAGAGTTTCTGGTAATTGTAAATTTGACAATCACTCAATCTATTAGATTAATTTTATCTGAATTTCGCAATATTCCATTTTCAAATTAAATTAGGTTCTACAACAAACAAATCAACAAAACCAGGTAAGATTCCTTAAAGAATCATACATAAGTGTCTCCCAAAGCCTGAAAGCCTCATAAAAGAGGGTGCAAATTTATTGGGAAGGCATTACAGCATGAATTAACCAGATGCAATCCTATTAATTAATCCTAGGAGTTGTCATCGTATGGTAGGACTTTCTGATTTCACTGCTTTGAGTATCAGATCTTCCTGAAGTTATGTTATTGAAATATTTGTCCATAGAGTGCCAGCAAGAATAATGTTTTGGCTTGAAATGAACACCGTATTTTTCATTCATAAATATTAATATTTATTATATAATATATATTATAATCATTATGAAGTTAGGGGATTACGTACCACCTCAGCAGCAAGGCTGTGAGGCACCTAGTGTGTGTGTGCCTACGCATTTTCACAGTGACACATTGATGGACGTGTACTGGCACTTCCGTGATTTAAAACTCCTTGTACATAAAAGTGAATGCTGAAAGTAAAATGACAGTTCACCGAACTAATTTAGAAGTGTCTCTCAGATCTGTCACTATTCCTCTTTTTAAGAGTAATTGTCTAAAAATATATTGAAGAACATTTGAAATAACAACAATATATTGCACTCAAATTAATATTCACCTCATAATGTCCTAGCATTTTGAAAAGAAATGTTAACTAATTACACAAGAAATGATCCATCTGAGACATGGCACTGGTTATCTGTGGTTGTTCAAGTGTTTCACAGAAGATGAGCATCTCATTTAAAGAAGGAAGCTCAGATATTCAACCCTAAGTGCCTGTGAAGGAGCAAAAGAACATTAAAAGTTGCAGCCAAGAAGGAGCTGAGGATTCCCTTTGGGCAGAAGAATACTCCCAGGTGATGTGGCATGCTGGATTAGGAATGATTAATACTCCCGGGCAGATGATGGGCATGCCCAGGCACTCCAGGCTGTACCACTCTTGTTGCACAGGTACAAGCTGAAGACACAAGCTGTGCCCAGTAGATACAGCGTGCTTGGAAAGTAACACATTTCTTGTGTGTGCTCTGTACCATGACTTTGCCTATGCATAGTGTATACTGAAAAGTTCAAGTTCATGTGGAGGGTTGATGGAGCATTTGTACGTGAAGTCTACAGTAAATCAGAATGGGCAGGCAGATTTCCAGATGTTTGGTAGCCTGCAGGACATGTATAAGACCTGGACAAATAATGAGACTTCCCAGATTCTCACTGGATGAGAAAACACATGCAGGGCGAGTGGAAGGGGCAGTGGCACAAGGCTTTGACTACCTTTCAGGCATGAGGGTGGGTCAATGTGGTTATACCAGCCAGCTTATTATTAGGTATTTTTTCCACACTAAAGACTGCATTGCAGTGAGGAGATATCTAAGCTAGTTCTGGCAGCAGTAGCAATCTACTTTGGACAACACAGGCTGTCTACATTTGCAAGTAGTGCAGACTAACAGGAGTGGATCTCTATAGCAAACGGTTGGTGACAAGGACCTGAAGGACCGTTGTACCCATTTCATGTTTTTGTTGTTGTTTGTTTGTTTGTTTGCTTGGTTTTGGGGTGGGGTTTTTTGTTGTTGGTTTGGTTTGGTTTGTTGTTTGGTTTTGTTTTTTTCAATTCAGATTGGCTGTCATTCAGAACCAGGACGTGAATACCCATATGCAGCTGTACTCCACTAAGTCTGCTCCTGGAGAAATTCGAGTTTAATTTTAAAATATATCCAGTTTGCATAGTACAAGATCACAATGAGAACAGCACAATAATGGGAGACAACGGGGAGATTCACTTCACAAGCATGCTCCTGATCCGGGCTGAACCACTAATGCAGACATCCCCAGAGAGACCAGCATGAACTGATTTAGCTAGCCAAGCAGTTGTGCTTGTTGGTCCACTCAGATGTCCACGCTGGCACAGCAGAACTGCGGGTGGTGCCCAAGCGGGCCGGCTCAGTTTGCTGTACAGCATATTGCAGGCTATAGCAAAGATCAAGAGTGATTTTAGAAGCATAGAGGGTCCAAAGATCAGGGAAAGAGAAAGAAGTTTTAGAGCTGCCGTCTTATTGTGTGCTGATACTGAATCTCACTGGTGAAAACTGATGTGTAAAAACCTTAGTCTGATGCTTGGAAGAGTGCAGTTTGTCCTGGGTGTCTGCATCTTGAGTTACAGGGCAAGAGAATGTAAGGAAGCCAAAGTGACAGCCCATTTTTGAAGATTTTGCTACAAAAGGCTTGCCAAGCCCACACAAGGGGTCATAAGCAAAAACACACAACAGTCCTCCAAAAGGCAATGATCAAGGATTTTTAAATTATGCAGAGAGAATTAGAGTAGTAAAAAGAATTTATACCTTAGTAAAATGGAAATTAAATTTGCTCTTAACAGTAACTGGGTATGTTACTATCATCTGAGTAAAATTAGGCTTCAAAATTTTTAACAGAAACTGATGAAGAGTGCTCTAGTTTACATTTTAAATTGCCTTTTGCTTTTAATCTTTTGATAAAGTAATTTACTTCTGGAAAAGCTATTTACATTTTTTGAATATTTAAATAACTAAATCTCCAAAGAAGCAAATGTCCCAGGACAGAAGGCAATGTAGATACAGCTGAAATCAATAACATTATAGTAAGGTCTCCACCTTCTGTAAAACTTCAGAAAAAAACAAAAGTTACAGGCAGAGAATCAGAGTCAGAGGCTCCCATCAATGGTCTTTATACAGGTGACATTGGAAGCAGAGACATCAACACTGGGGACACACAGCCATATGGGAAATGAGGAAAGTTAGTGCAGAAACATATTTGTCAATGTAATATCTCCTGAGTTACACAAATGCAGGGTGCGACACACCCCACAGTAAACAGTTCTGGAGTCTAGAAGGTGGCAGTCAAATTTAGCAATCAGTTTTAGAGATGGGGGCAGAATCGCATGTCAGAGCTCACTGAAGTTACAAAACATATACTAACCACCGTAATCTGCTGAAACGTATTTTTCAGTTTACATGCACAGCAAGCAAACTTATATTGCACTTCACTGACATTTCTGAAGACATATTTGCTTGTTGATTTTTTTTTTAAATCAAACAGAAATTAATGTACGCATTTGCATAAAAACTTGTAGATGTTTGGATCAAGATCTCCAAACGAATATTTCGGCTAACCCAAAACTTGTGCCACTTCTTTTAGTTCTTCATATATAGCTGTGCCTGAACTGTTCTGGCATAGGTGAGGTTTCTCTGTGACTTAGACAGAACAGTTGGATCAGCTTTTAAAGGAAATGGTTTCATTTGTTCCAGCAATTTGTTTTAGGTAGCCTTCAGACTTTTACAAAGAACACAACTCAGGATATTTGAAATAGTCACTGTGATGAAGTATTAAGTGATAGGCATGCAGCCTGCTGCCCTGCAAATTAATTCTGCCAAACAGGTAACAAATCCCAACCAGTTCAAATACCTTAAATCTTAATACCTGCAATCTTAATGAGTGTATCAAGTATCAAAAATAGGGGAGATGTGAGTAGCGTAACCATGTATCCCTAAAACACAGTATTTCCACTGCTAGTGGCAGGTACTCAGTTTGCAAGGCCTCAAGACTGAGGCTTGTCAGGCTTGCTCTGTTGACCTCCACTCAACTTCATTTTACATGGTTTAGCTCTAACAGCAGTTTTTCTAACTGACCAAGTGTCTACAAGTGATTCATTTTACTTTCGCTTACCTATCTATAGTATTACTACGGCTTTACGACTCTTACATAACAATGTGGCATAGAGAAGTGCAGACCTGGTGTGACTGAGAAGTGGTGACACATGGTGCAAGGTACCTGAGCGTGGGCATGAGGTGGGACACAAGCTTGGCATTGGTGACCCCACGGCTATAAATTACTCACCGATTGTCAGGTACAGAGAAGCAGACCTGGAGCTGGACAAAACTGGATTTAGCGGTAACAAAAGGAACTAAAAAATAGTGTTTAAAAAACATAAAAGCCACCATGTGTAGTAAGTTTGGTTAAAATGTGGAGCTGCAGAGCAGTGAAGAAATAAAAAGATGTAAAGCTTGTTAGCAAATGTATAAAATGACCCTACACAGGTCCTGAAGGAAGGAAGGAAGGAAAAAGAAGCCATCAACATGAACATGATGTTCCCTTCAGCGAGCAACTCCAGATGCTGACAGATCACCATAACATCCCAAACCATCACCACCAAAATGAAACCACAAACTTTAGGACCCAGCAGAGCAGGGGTAAAGTGAGGGTAATATTAGGAAAAAGAGTAAAAACTAGGCAGTGTTTTTAAGTTTTAAACTGTAGTATTAATACTGATTTTTTTTTTTAAATGCATAGACTTAATTTTTCCTTTCTCTGCAGTAATTACATCTCCTCTGGTAATGATTCTTGTATTTGACTGCTAAGATTCATTTATACTAACTATAAATTCTTGGTTTTATATATATGAGTGTGTTTCCTCTTTGCCCATAAACAAGATTTTGAGTGTATCAATAGACAGATATACCAAATGCTTTGTGGGATAAACTTTCAAAGGGTCACCAAAAAAGGACATTCCTTATGTATGCATCTCCCTATTCAACAGTTCTGACAAATTATTGCACCTGAATACGAAAACAGCAAAATCACAGGAGGCCGTGTGCAATTGAAAATAGGTGCAGCCTCAGATTTTGTGGGCAAATTAAGAAAGACACTTCAGAGTTTGTCCCTTGACATCTAAAATAAATACAGACTCCCCCAAAACCTCTACTGTGTTAGTCTCCTTTTTTGTCATTCATCCACAGAATTCTTTGTTTTTACTTTGTCAGAAAATTTAGCATTTTGGCTATGAATGTGAAAAGAATGGTACGTTACTCACAATAGTTTGAATAAATATTAATACAGGGATTTTCCAGGGGTGAGGCAGGGAGTGTGTACAGATTAGTAATTTTTTCCTCTATCCGTAGGCAAGCATCACTGGATCAGATCAAGGATGACTCTTAACTATGCAATCTATGAGAGTTTATTCTGTATTTTGAAGTTTAAGAAAAAAACAGACTGATCATCCATGTTTGTATGATCTCAGTAATTAAGGTACGGTTCACACCAGACCAAAAATTCTGAGAGAAGTTTAAGCTTTTAGCAGCTTTCATCTGCTTGCCTACAGTTTGGTTTACTGTATGCACATATGAATATTGCCCCAGGAAAAAAATATGCAGAAGATCCTCTACTTGCTGATTTGTAGAATAAACTATTTGAATTCCAGTGCCAGTATTTTCTCTCAACGCACATGCATAATTTCCCCATGAATGGGATTTATGTGTGCACATCAAAAGAGGAAAATCCCTAAGGGCTCAGTTTAAATCAACAATAGCAAAGAAATTCAGGAATCTCCCACCAGAGCACGCCCTGTTTTGCCTACTTTATATCACGCAGACTTTGAATGAAATCTGCAGCAGCCAGGCAAAACAGGACATGCATTGGCTTTATGGTTGTTCATTTTCAAGGCTTAAAATTAAGCCCTTAAGAATTTACTGTCTTCCTAATGCATGCACATCACCCATGGGAGGCAGTGTTGGTGACAGCTGGGGACAGGCAAGGTGAGGGAACACTCACCCCCACACGCTTGTGTGGTGCAGTGTGGGTACACTCACAACCATCCTTCCTGACAGTTTTTTCCTAGATACGAAGGGAAAAGGCTGTGAAATAAAAAAGAGGTGCCATGGAGGCGGCATCAGCTCCGTGAGGAGAGCCTGGGCTGGAGTGGGAGTGGTTTCAGACCATTTTGGTGCCATTTCTGAGTGGCAGAGGCTCAACCTGTAGGTCTGAACCAGTGGCTGAGCAGTGTGGGTTCCCACCATGGGGTTTTGCTTTTTGGGAGGATGCTGCTGGTATGGGTGGCTGCCTTGACCACCAATTAAAAAAAAAAAAACAACAAAACAATAAAAATAAGAATAGTAACAACTCTAACACCCCCTGCAAGGAGCTGTTGAAGGAGGAATGTTGTTTTTACAACTGACCTGGCACCTGACCCCAGCGGGGGGGAAGGACTGAGAGACATCAGACTATGAATCCCTAGTGTAAAACAAAGTATTTTCGAACTGATCCCGGAATACATACTGATTCCTGTATATAAAAAGTTAAGCTAGGAGGAAGGGTAGCCAAAGAGCCAGGAATCTGTATTTTAAATACATCTATAAGGGGAAGGGGGTTGTTAGAATTAGATGAATGAAATATGTAAACTGAGGCAGGCATTGGGTAAGACTACAGACATAAACCCTGAACTACCCAACCAATGGGGAACAGGGGAGGGAATTTGTGGCCGGGATTTGGGGGGGGGATATAAGCTTTTATAGGGCTTTTTGCCCTATTCCAAGTGCCTACCTTTAGGCAGAACACCCGTTTTTGCAAAATCATTGATAAAATATGCTTTGCTGAGAGATCCTGCCTGAGCCTATTATATATTGGCAAGATGATCATTTCCTACACCCTCTCCAGGGGAAGACCCCAAAAAAAAAAAAAGCGCCCACAAAACAACAACAACAACGCACAAACAAACACCGACCACACACACCTTTAAAAGGGCAAGGGCAATAACAGCCAGGAGCTCATGAGCACAGAGCCGTGCAGGAGGGAGGCGCCGGCCCTGCGCCCCGCCCCAGCCCCGCGCAGCCCCGGGGCGCGGATCGGCGCGGAAGAGCGCGGAGGGGCGCGGAGGCGGGGAGCTGAGATGTGCAGGATGTCGTTCAAGGTGAGCCGGGAGCCGCGGAGAGGGGCGGGGGGAAACGAGTTTGGTCTCCCGCTTTGTGCTTGCTGTGCCGGCAGCCCCTGAAACGCTCCGTCATATTCTTGGATTTAGGGGTTTCTGTATTTAAATATATATAGAGAGAGGCTAAACGGGGGTGTTTGAGGGCGGAAGGAAGGAAAACAGGAGCGTCTTTCCTGGGCTATGGGGTGCCCCGGGAGTGCTGCGGTGGCAGCTGATGGACCAAAAGGATGGATGGTTGATGTTACATAAACTGGGAGCCTTCCTGAATCCTTACGCCGGCTTTAGGGTGGCCGGGCTCAGCGCAGTGGGTTTTGGTGCAGTCGGGAGCCCCCTCTTCACTTTTCTGATCGTCTCTGCTAGTGCTGGTTGTGTAATAGTGAGGAGGCAGCGTTTATCCGTGCTCTTCATTTCAGGCTGTGCTAGCCACTGAAACCAGGCTGGTTCCTTCCCTTCCCTGTCTGTGATTCCTGTCACTTTTTGTGCTTCATCCATCCAAAACTGGCCAAGAATAGTCATTTTCAAAAGATCACCTAAACTAAGTTGTTTTGTTGTTTGGTGGGGTTTTTTTGGTTTTTTGTTTGTTGTTTGGTTGGTTGGTTGTTTTTTTTTATCTGAGGACTGGATTAATAAGATCAATTGGCAAAGACAGAAGCAAGCAGCAATTTACTGATGCTAATGGACAATATTTATGCTAGATGTACATCTTCTCCTCTGCTGTGCACTTCCTGGATGCTGTGCTTGCCCTTCCCTTATTGATCACCAGCTCTGTGCCAGTCCTTTGCCATGTTGCTTGGGTTGCACTGTTTTGTTTGACGGATTATTCCCTGTACTCACCCCTCACTCCTGTGGATGTGTCTCCCCTCCAGAGTGCTGCTGCTGTGGCGGCACCATGTTGGTTTGATGGTGGTGCAGCAGGTGGTTTCCACCTGCAGTTAAAGCCACTGATGTGACAAGGACCAGGTGGAATCTCCGTGTTCCTTCCCTTTTTGGTTATTCGTTGGCCTTGTACCTCCTTTTTTTTTTTTTTTTNTCTGCTTCCATGAGTTTTTCCCACTGTCATTTCTCACAAGCATCCACCCTTATGGATTCTAGCCCCATGTTCCTGGTGGTGCCAGCCCCTTCTTCTTGCATTCTTCTCCTCTTTTTTGCCTCTTCTTTTTTTTTTTTTTACCTCGTCCTTTAGGTCTTCTTTTCTGTGCTGCTCCTATCAGCTCATTTTCTGTGCCCTGTATCTCACTTTCTGTTCCCTCAGGTACTGCTGGTTGAGGGAGCTCACTACCTGCTCCTTCTTCCTCTGGAGAAGTGCAGCCGCCACCTTCCTCTGCTTTGTCTCTCTTTGCTGTGTCTTTTTGCTTGGCATTTTCTCTTTCCCTCAGAAGACCTTGGATTCATACCATTGCTGCCACTGTCTATTCATGTTTTCCATCTTATTATCCTACTTGCCCATGAGGTAGAATTTATCTTTCTCACTGTCTATACACACAAATATCCTCTCTTCTCCTACCAGCTTTCACATGTCTAAGCTTACATTTACATCTTGAACTACCTTTCTTTTTTACCAAGATCCTTTGTGTAGTATGTATTGCTATCTAATAAAGTCCTCTCACTTTCCTCTGAAGTTCCACTAACATTTTCCTTTGTATCAGGCTTGATCATGATTTCCAGTTCTTCTTAAAACCTTTTACTCAGTTCCTCCTTTCCATTAGGACTGGCTGGGAAATTGAGAAAGAAAAGAGAACTTTCTTGTTTTTCGACAGTACAAGGAACCAGCTGCCAGGCTAGTGGTCTTTTTCTCCTCTCTTTTCTTTCTCTTTGCCTATTGCCTCTTTTCTTTCATCTTCAAGATCTTTGTTCAAGAGCTACGCTCTTCCTCCTCAGCTGTTACCCCACTGTCACCTGCGCCTTCTCTGCAAACAGCAAAGCAAGAGTGGGGCAGGAAGCAGGAGCTGCTAATCATAGCATTTAGATGATACTTTTCCTCCCAATATTCCTAAAATGACACATACAGATACAGAAAAAAAAAAAAAAAAGTGATAATGTATTCCTGCACAGAAATGGTCTTGTGAGATTTATAACATATATTTTCCTCTAGACCATTTTTGAGTAAGTATTTTTCTTGATGTCAATGCAGCATGAATATTATGCCAACTTTTCATCTTTGGGCTCTCGTAAGAGCATATAAACAATTTAAATGAATAGCACAGCCAGAGTGCGAAATAATGCTTCAGAGCTCTTAATGAAATGGAGGAAACTGCATCCTGAAATTTGCTGATGCTGCAGCAAATGTCATAATGAAACGTGTCATTTTCACCAAAGCTATTAGCTAATTACTTTTGAACATTTACTACATTCTGTTCCCTGACTGTCTATGCTGAGGGTCAGTTGTTTACTTTAAGTTTTTAGGACAAGACTGGCTTTATCATAAGAATGACTTGAAAATTGTATCCAGTTAATCTCTTAACATTCAATATTACTTCTCCCTAAGAAGCATCCAATGAGACAGGATTGAATTCATAACTGAACAACAGCAGCCAAGGCTTATGTCATATCCTGTGGTTTAAAACCCATTTATTGCTCAAAAAATATTTAATTAATCAGATTATTAATCCCAAAGTAGTATCTTATACTTTACCTACCAGTAATGTCAGTATTGCTGGTTCCACCTGAAAATGAAGAGGACAGCATTATAAATCCTTGTTTTGAAAGCAGAAGAGAAATTGCCATATGGTATTCCTTGAGTCTGTCCTTGTAGGGTGCCCAGATCATCTGAATTATTTTGCACATTCCATTCATTTTAGCAGGCAAAATAGCTCAGATTTGTGTTTGCTTTTTTTACCTAATCACTACCTGGTTGATGGTCCGAGCGTGCTGTACACTCTGCTTTTATGCAAGGAATCCCTAGTAACGTGGAGGCATGAGGGGAAGTACAAGTACTGATAGCAGTCATTCCAAATTGGGTCAAAAGCACCTATGGGAAAAACCTGACTTAGTGTCCTTGATGCGCTGGAGAATTCTTCCATTCCTTGGGTCTGATCCAAAATATGAGGACAACTTTGCTGCAGTGCTACTGTAGGAATTACAGGGCGTAAAAAGGTAGGAATTCATGACTCAAAAAGGCTAAAGACTTTGGACTTCTACTTCCAGACTAGGTTAATACTGGCAACTTAGTTCTCTCCTCATGTAAACTGATGAAATCAAGTAAATAGTTCCTGGGTATGTATTCAGGTTCCTGTCTACCCGATCGATAAAGGAGTTGTTGTATGGTAGGCTTAGTAAGATGCATTAATGTTGTTACTGTGCCCTGATAGTGAAAACCAGGCTGCATGAAATAAATCTTTCTCTGTATGGATATCTTGCCATACCCCAAAGCTTCCTAAAACTTTAAGGGATAGGTTGAGACAACAAAAGGTAAGGAATGTGATTTCCCATTCTGTAAGGTCTAAATATTCTTTTGGAATAGCTTCCCACTAAATGGCATAATAATAAAGACAATAAGACAAAATTCCTAACTACCAGCTCTGTAAATAAATATCTGCCTAATAAATCAGAACAAAACGGGCAACATGGGCCTCTGTGTGTTTAACTCAACTGTTTGCTTTTAAATAAAATTTTAGTGATTTTAAGGAAAAAAGGAGGGAAACACTGCTGTGTTGCCAGCAAGAAGGGTATAAACTACTACCTCTACTCTGACCAAGAGTATCTACAGATTCACCAGGGGAAATGTATTAGCTAGAACAGAAAGATCAGAATTTAGCCTATCGTGCTTGCTACATTTTTCAGGCTCCTGTCCTTGTGTGTGCTGGTACAAGAAATATCACTATCAGTTTATAGGAAGTGTCTTATAATTTATTAAATGGTTGAAACTTCTCTTGTCTCAAACAACTGCCGGTTTTCTAACCTGTGCATATTAAACAACCAACCAATGGAAAGTGCTCAGTGAGACAGATCTGGGAGAGAATCACACAGGATTGGTCTTGCATCCACTGGTTTCTGTGAGATTTATTCCCTGTGTGACAGTGAAGGAAGCAATTTAAACTCTGCTCTATGTGTTAGTTTTAAGTATTACCATAAAACCATTCAGTCCTGATTCTCTACCACACTACACGTGCACATTGACATTTAGACATGAGGAAGTCTGTATGACGTTTACTGAAGCAGAATGGCTGACTGTTATATATAGTCTGCACTCTCTCTGGGTTATCCTGAAGGCAGGATTCCCTGCAGAGCAAGGCTCCCAGGTATTTTTTACACCATTTTGTCTAAGATGACTATCAGTGAAATGATGCTTTACTGAACTGTTGGTGGTTTGGGGTCTTATTAAAAATCAGCGGCGTGAGCATGCTCTAGGCTACATACCATTGCCATCACAGAGGTTTTTTCTCCTCTGCTCTTCACCCATCGCAGCACTTATGTGTCAGGGCAGCATTTTGGCAGCTGCCTGCATGGGTTAGACAGGGAGGTCAGGAGCAAAGTCTGTGGTTTGTTTATTTTCTGCTGTTGTCCTCCTACGCTGGGCCAGTGATCATTTGCTCCTATCCAGGAGAAGTCACACCACGACATTTTTTCTAGGACTAAGAAAGCCTCAAAAGATTATTAGATTACTATTTAAGAGTAGCCTGTGTTATCTAGATTTCAGAGTTTCCCAATTTTGCCTTATATATTGTCTTGCATACATAGTAAAAGAATCCATAAGTCTTTGAACAGCAAGATTTTAGCCTTTTTTTTTTTTTTTTCCTAGCATCACCCAGGAGATATGCCCCCAGTTACAAGATGTTAATTCCAGGGAAGAGGCAGACCAAACAGTACGGGAGATGGATAAGCAGTACTTTTCCTGTATTGGGACTTTATATGCAGAAAAGAAGGAGATGGCAGAGACTTAACCTGAAAGCCAGGAGGGTGTCCTGCAGCAGGGCACATCAGCAGGATGATTCAGCCTCTCTGACTGTGCCCAGCCACACCACAGAAGCAGATAATACAGGTACCAGTTAGCACGTTGTTTCCTGTGGTGTTCCCCTGTGGATCTGGACTAGCGTCATCGTCTCTCATTACAGAGCAAGCTGAGAGACACAAGCTGCTATGGACACAGGGAGCACCTGAAACAACATGAGGTAGCATAGGGAGACCGATCTCTTTAACTGCACAAAGACATTAAATTAGCTTCCCTTCCATGCTCTGGTTTTGAAAGAACAACACACTAAGCTGAAACTTGCCTGGCTTGAGTGCAGAATTTGCGTGTGTGTTTGTCCAATGGCATCTTCTAAACTGCTCTATTTCTGCCTTTTTTTTTTTTCTCTTTTTTTTTTTTTTTTT
>VWYH01000603.1:2521153-2556538 GCA_013399365.1 Pampusana beccarii
TTTTTCACCAGAAAGAAACGCCACTCGCCAATGCTGCATTTTGGGCTGCAAGAAAAGGAAACCTGCCTCTCCTCCAGCTGCTGCTGAACAGTGGGCGAGTAGATGTGGACTGCAAAGACAGTGTATGCGCACAATGCACCTACACCCACGGCACTGATTTTACATCACTTTCTATAGCCTGCTGCACTGAGGGTGTGGCAGGGATCTAACATGAGACTTTTGAGAGTCTTATGGCACTTAGGGATGATTTAAAACCTTCTTTTGTCAGGAAGCAAGCTCGATACTCAAGATAAAATAGTGTGATGATTTACATTGGTGGCAAGAGGTCAGGAATCTGCCAGCACTCAAAAATGTGCTTACACAGTTATTTGTGGCACTGACATTAGAAACACAGATTTTAGCACCTCAGGCTTCCCTTTTCAAGAAAATGTCGCTGTAGTAATAGATCACATTGAAGAATTGACTGGACCAGGCCCAGGTAGCAATGATTCTGTCAGCTAGCAGAGCTCCTCATAATTATTAAAAAAAAAAAACCAACAAAAAACCAAACAAACAAAACCAACCAACCAAAAAAACCTGGACCACAGTTTCCATGTAGACAATATAGAAGTTTGCATCTGATGTGCAGCCATTCCCATCCTGTGTGGTATGCAATGTCCTGTACCCAGTGGTGCCGTCAGAACTGCTGGCCTCCTAACTTCTTCCTCCCACCTTCAGTATCTCCTGGACTTGGCACCAGCATGAAGGCACAGTGAGACTGCCAAGCAAAGAGGAGCCTGGGATTTAATGGGAATTTCCTTACTGTAATTGGCATGGATTGAAATTAGTTTTGAGGTTATAAATGGGTTGAAAACACAGATAATGGGTATATCTTGCTATTCTGCTTCCAACATATGGAGAGGTACTTGGTTGTACTAAGTTATGGCAAAGACTAAGGGAAAACTGAGGTTGAGAAGTTCCCAGATTGCTTTTATTTAGTGTTAGGACTGACTTACTGAGAGTCGTGCCTGTTTTGAACTGAATTATTACCACTTCCAACCTGAAACATGGGTTTGCCAAAGCTTCTCTCACTTTGAATACTTTCAAAGTGCGAGAGATTTTCTAAGCCCATTGACTTTAACCTATTTTTTTGTTTTCATGGCACTTTTGCCCTGTAGGCAAGTATTTGACCTGCAGTGCTTCTGAAACTGATCTGTGACTGTCATTCTGACAGGGAGGGATGTTAAGATGGGGCATGAAGTAAACAGGATAGAGATTGATGTAAAGAAATAAGGTCCACTACTGCTCATTTTTTCTCAAAAGATTATTTTCGATAAACACTGTAAAATATCCAGACATTAATTGTAACAGGCATACACATTTTCTAGAGTAAAATGTTTCCATACAATTAAGGCTGCATGCTTCTTTTTGATAATAATACCCATTCCTTCTTCAAATTGAACTGGTGTGTGTGAATGTTTTAGAAGGATGAATTTCATCCTTATGCATGTGGTTTCCATGCATTGTCCATGCACCACGTACATATAACCTAAACCTTACTTGATTCACTGGAGCAGTGAGCTTATGGTGTACTGAGGGAACTCAAATGTGAAGTTCTGGTATGGAAAGTTCTCTCCTATAGTGTGAAGAACCACAGAGTGAGATTGCTCTCATCATTTGGATAATGAATTAGTATTCAAATCACCCGGACCTTACTCCTGACTATGACTCAGAATTAAGTGACTCAGCTGAGTCTCTCAGTCACTGTGTCTAAGGTTATTCTTCTGGAAATGATGCAAATATCTTTGGGATTATCTGATAAAAATGCTGTGTATAAACCAAAAAATTCTTGTTATTCTTGTTGCACTTATTTTGGGACAATAAGATGAAGTCATTGCATATGTATTTGTTGAATGGTCAGGCCTTAGCACTGCAGGCAAATCTGTAATGTTTTTGCTTTAACACCTGCTAATTGCTTATTTACAAAGTATTCTTGACAGTAGGTTTTAAGTGATAGCAATTTTTTCAATGATCATAAGTTTCCTTCAGCTTTTCAGAATATGTGCTGTCTCTTCCAGACAGCCTGTTTCATTGCTGGAAGTGTCTGTTGAACGTACTGACTTTTTTTTTTTTCCTTACTCCTAGCTTGGCACAACAGCTCTGATGGTAGCGTCTTACTATGGCCACGTAGATTGTGTACGGGAATTGGTGTTGCAAGGAGCAGATATCAATCTGCAGAGAGAGGTAGGAGAAGCTGTGCATTGAAACAGGGACCGATTAAGTGACCATTGATTTATTACAAATAATAAAAAAGTGTTGTCTGTTGCTTTTTGCCGATTGTTTATTTGTCATTTGCTATGTAGTGCATGTGTGAACAGAGTCTGTTCTCCTGAGGGCACCAAGGAATCAGATGTCTGGAGTTTATAACAGAAAATGAGGTGCCAGAGGTACATTTGTAAATAATTTATCAAACATTTCTAGCACATCTGGCTGGTGAGGGCAGTTCCATCTGAGATGTAGCCCCCCAGAGTTGCACGTTTTATACATCTGCAGCTTTACTCGTTGGCACGGTAATTTATAGCTCTCTGGATGGCATAAATGATAAGGAGAAGTCCTTTACCTTTTGATTTGCAGAGTCTGGTCATTAAAATGGAGCGGATGCCATTGCTAGCATGAGGATTATTTTGACTTGGTATGCATGGGAGTTTGTGTCTCTGAGCCAAGTCACCTCTAACAATCACAGGGCTTCATCACTCGTACCCTTCCCTGCATCTCTGCTTTCTGTTCAAGGCATCTCTCACACCATGACGTGCTTGCTTGTGGAGGGGACACTGTCACTGGCTAGTTTTGGGAAAGTGCCTTCCCCCCATACTCCATGCAAATGATTGTAAGGAGTACTTGCAGCCACTCTGGTCTGTGTGCTGACTACACAGAGAGCAGGATTGCTCTGGGACAACACCAGTTGTACTGGTCCAGGGAGAAGGGCAGTGTAAGGAGGGCGTGCAGTAACACAGGATGGCAGCAGGCAGCACAGGGCAAGAGAGTGCTCGTCACTTTAACAACACAAGCAAATGTTTCTTACTTTCCTTGGTTACCTGGAACTAGAGAATTAATTTCATGTTGACATCTGCAGGTTACTAAGTCAGTGAATGCTATGTTTGATGATGTAAATGTCTTTGCACTTACTGGCCTAAACTTGCTCTAACCATGACTCTCAGTGTCTTTCAGTGGGGTCCTGTTCCAAAAAAGCATGTATTTAAACATGTCCCTTCCCTTAGGTAAACGCTGCTTGAAAAGCAGCAACAAAGGGAAAAGTTGAGAACAGTTTTATGGAGCTGTTCTTGTATATTGCTCACGACATGCTGATTCAGCAAGCCAATAAAAAGAGAAATATTGAAATCCTCCAGAATCACTCTGGTGCAGAGAAAATGCAAACCAGATGAAGTTTAAGCCCCAAAGACCAATGACACTGTTCTGAAACTAAATCTGCGTGCTCAAACCAGTGCTCATGTACTCTGAAGTTGTTGTGAAGCTTGGGGAAGTGGGAGCCCCCTAAATACGTCTGGGAGAGGGGGCTCTGAAATGGTCTCAAGGGGCCGTGTGCTATTGTAAAGGCTTTGGGCACTGGAGTGAATTTCACATGCAGCTCCTCTTTCCTGCATCTTCTACACTACGTGGGATGAGAGAGCCCAAAGTCAGAAAAGCCTGCTTGGCTTCTCTCCCTTTCCCTCCTCTCTCCCTTTCCCCCTACAACTTCCTTCCTTACTCTTCTTCCTCACCTTCCTTTTTCTTCTGTCCAGCCATTAAAATCTCACATATTCATTTTTGGGTGCTTGTTTACTCACGTGTCAATGACAGTATTTTATACAACTAGTATAAAATATGGGGTTTCCACTCTTCAGTGAGGTTAAGGGAAAGCAGAAGTTGCAGGGCTGGCTGCAGTTGCTTGAAGGGTGCTTGGCCGGATTGGGAGCTACTGCTCCAGGAGACCGGGATGACTTATGCCAACAGCAGTCATATTTTGTTAGTGGAGAGTCCAGCAAGGTGGAGCTCTGCTGTACTAAATAACCACCTCCCAGGTCTTTTTACACCCTGACCCAAATCCATCTCGCGCTCCTGTTTGTCTCAGGTTGTAGCAGCAGGTGGAATAGGGGTTGGTTTCAAATTGGCTGTTCCTCTGTTGTGCAAGACTCTTTTCACTCTGGGCTTGTTTCTCTATCCGGTGACTGTGTATAAGTGAGTGAATCAATCCTGAGAGGCCTGTATGAGAAACCCTGTGCAGAAGCCCTTTGTGCAACTTGTGTTTTACTCAAATGTATGGTGCTGGACAGATTTCTCAGTGCAACAGGAAGAAAACTGACCTAAGATACCTAGTGTCCTTCGGAGTCCTCAAAATCATAATGTCTTTTCAGCTGATATTCAACTGATTGTACGTTTTAATTTGAAATGTGTATACTTCAGTCGAGTGTGTTACATGTTTGGGGGTTTTTAATCCATTTTTTCCTTACAGTCAGGTGCAACTTCTCTGTTCTTTGCTGCACAGCAAGGCCACAATGATGTAGTGAAGTTTCTCTTCGAATTTGGAGCCTCTACTGAATTTAAGAATAAAGTAAGATGATGTGTATATTTTTGCATGCTGATACATTCTGACAATCAGGGCTGTTTTTTCCTATTTAAACATAACATGGCAGCAGGAAGATGATAAAATTATTTCCTCACTTGAACATTTTCTGAGTAATATGAGTAATGCAACATATTGTGAAAATAGTAACTACTAGCTTTTACTAGCTAGCCTTAATGGCATAAGTTGATCAAATATCAGTCCCTTGCTAGTGATATCAGTCTTTCCTCTCTAGCTGTCCTCCAATACAAGAACAAAGGTCTTTTTGTTCGTGTTAGGTAGGACCCTGTTTTAGGTGTATATGCACTTCACTTGTATAAACTGAAATTTTGTCTACATTGAGATGTCTCTGCATACCAGTCATAGGAGACATAAGAGTATAATAGCTTCAGTCTCCCCTAAATTCCCATTTACCCATCTGTGACAAGAAGATTAAATGCACCTCAGGGCTTCTGTTTCTTTGTTCAGGCAGGTCCTTTTTCAAAATTTTCTTAGAACAGTCAAAAGCACAGACAGCAGAGCCTGGGTTTGGTTCATCACCCCTCATGGGGTGAACAGCATTAAGAAGAGCAGTTCATCACTGACAGCAGTACATCAACTCAGTTTCTTTGCCCAAGGCAGTACTAGCACCTCTGCTTTCAGCAAACAGAACCAAAAGCACCAGATTTTCATTAAATATTCTTACCTGTGACATGCTGGCCACATTTTGGAGCTTTCTCATAATTTGGGGAAGACACTTGCCAGTCACTGACTCTGGGCTCCATAGTGATATATTTGAAGAAGAACGAATAATTCCTTACCCCACAGCAACTGAATTGTCAAGGTGTTATAGTCTGTGATTTGAACTACTTGCTCAACCCATACCTGCTTTCCCTGAGTTCTGGAAATATAGGCTTTAAATACTAAGGGAATTGATGAAGCATTGGAGACTCAGCTCCTTATGTTCCAGGAACTAACAATCCTGAGGTTTTGTGGCTGGAGTTCACACATGCCCACACAGTAGGATTCAGGTACCCCAGAGAGCCATGCTAGTGGTAAGCAACTCTCTGACCGCAGCAGCAATCAGAAAACGTAAAAACATAAATGGAATTATGGCTGTTTAATACAGCATGGAGTGCAGCTGTGGAACTTTGCAATGTAGAAGGTTGCAGTGCTAAATATAACAGTTGCGTTTGAAAGTGCTAGATAATGTCATGTGGGACAGAGCTGCAGGGAGAAGCTGCACATTGAAATAAGGATTGCTTCTCAGTTTTTTATTTCAGGGAATAGGTGAGGGATAGCAAGATTCAGAAGGACCATCTTCTCTTGCATTCAGCTGGGCGAGTGAATTTACGCTGTCCTTTGAGTCATCTGGCCTGTAAAAAGGCTGCAGATCCATGATGAAGGACCCAGTGATGTCCCAGGCATAGGAGGAGCCTGGATTACTCACTGCAGCTCAGCATGAAACTGGGGAGTGTTTTTGCAGAGGGAGGGAAAGCAGTGAATGCAGGAAACTTGGTAAGGAGGGAAGAGAGAGGCTGACTACCTTATTTTGTCTAGAGGGACAGTTACATTTTCACCAAACCTTTCCATGGCCTGTGAACTAGGAGTTTGTGAAGAGGACGAGACTTGACCCAGAAGATGAACAGCAGGCTTGAGATTGTCTGACCCTTCATGACAATATCTCTTATGAAGCATGCAAAGCATATTGATGTGAGTCACTATGGCAGATAAAAGGGAGTAAATATCTAAATGATAAGAAAATTTCCTGCATTCAGCTGCTCCTGATAGCTTCTATCTTTGGACAAATGCAAATTTGGGCTCTACTGTTGGTCGCCTTGAAACTTCACTCCCAGCTCCCATACTCCTGCCTGCCTCTTCTGAATTCAGACCCGACAGGGCTCATGTGCCAGTCCTAAGTATCTTTTAAGCTGCAGATTGTTCTTCTTCTCCAGGCCACAGTTTTCTGTCACATCCAGTTGAGGTGGTCACAAGACAGCATCAGTTCCCATGGAATACAACATGACAAACTGGTCTGCAATGTGTGTGTGAGGCTATTTTCCAGCAGCATCAACAAGCATGTGCTTGTTCAAGGACTCCCTCTTTCTCATTACCTCTTGTAGAGGTGTATCAGTCACTTCAGCATTCATAGTATGACACAAGCTATAGTGCCTGAAAAGGCTCTTAAAAACTGAACAAAGGATAGTTGGGGTAAAATTAATCTGACACTGGTTTAAAAAGTCAAGGCTAGTTATCATGTCCTTTGCTGAAAGGACATGCTCTCTCTGAATAGTAGTATGAGGACTTTGCTAGATTCATCATTACTGTTGGAAAATGCCATGTTCATTCTTTCATTCATTCCTTGCCTGGGGACTGCAGCTCTTCTTCTGAAATTAGGATTTAGACACAGGAATACAAATGCTTACAGCTTCCAGACTGGGCTTTGGTAAACCACCATATTTTTAGACTGAGGCTGGGTGGGAAACCAGCTTGTACTTTGTGCAGCAGTGTGTACCTGAGCAGGAGGCACCACTGAGAACATACTGCATTAGTATTCCTCTTCCATTGGCTTTCTACTGTGCTTTTGTAGCAGTTCAATTTTTTTATTTAATAATATGGTTTTCATAACTTGGAATTATTCCATCAAACCATTGCTTTGTTAACAGGCAACTAAGATAACAGGCTTCTCCGTCCTCCTTAAACCCCAGAAACAACATAGTTGACAACATGTGCCTTTTCAGGTCAGAGATAAGGCATTTTCTGATTAAAGCACTCAGCTGGGAGCAGAGCTGGGAAAGATATGGCTGTTTTTAAAGGGCACTGCAAATTTAATCAATTTACAAACAACTTTATTTTATAAATTAAGGCATGGAATTGAAATAAGAAAATAAATTGAATGTATCCCAAGGAATAGAGACTTTAAAGCAAGGAGATGCAAAGGCCAACACCTTCTTTTTCATGTACTTCTCTGTAAACTGTAATTACTACCTTTGTTACTCGTATATGAGAGTGGTGGAGAACTATCTTAATATAGGCATTCAATTCTTGTTACCACCTGTATCATTACAGTTGATATTCACTACAGCAGGCAAAGCAAACATTCTATAACAGTGTAATAAAATAATTAGCAATAATTGCTGATGTTGTAAAGAGAATAAATATTGACGGTTATTTTATACATATTATACCATACATATTATTCAATAATATTATTCTGCATTGTCACAGTCTGACATCCCTAGAAGTATGCATCATGAGTTGAAACATGTTCTCTTTTGTTACTCTTAGACATGAATATGTGGGTTCTTAAAAGGGTTTGCACAGTGGTGTGTTTTCTGAGCAATGCTGCTTGTCAAATGGCATGTCAGAGGCTGGTTTTCAGCAAGTAGTGACTGCAGAAGATCAGTTCCCCTCCCTTGTAACATATTTCAGAGATGATAAAACACTGTATAATTCTAAGCTACGTTCAGGTGATGATGACGGAGGTGAAGGAAGAGGTAGGCAAATAGATTGAGAAGTCTACATCAGGTAGGGTGACCTTATCGGATGCTGCTGTTCCAAACGCTCACATGGGAGATTGGCAGCTGCTGTATGTGCCGTCAATGGGGAGGATAGACTGTGGGGATAAGAAAAAAAAAGGTTTCAGAGGAAGAATTGCAGATGTAGCTGAGAGAACTGGCTTCTATGTGTTCTTGGTGTGTGGGAAGGGTTTGCAGTGAAGGATTAATAGAAGCTATTATACATAGTGTCAGGAGAACAGGATATGAGCAAGAAATACACCCAAGGGGTATGTCCTCTGTCAGCCCCACCGGTGGCATCCCACCTGCTGGGGAAGGGCCATTGCCCTCAAATCATAGAATGTCCTGAGTTGGAAGGGACCCACAAGCATCATAGAGTCCAGCTCCTGTCCCTGCACAGGACAAGCCCAAAATTCACACCATGTCTGTGCTTGTTCACGTGTCCCTGCCCTCACTTGCTGCCCTGCTCAGAATTTCCAAGAGCCTTGCCAGTACCAAAGATGCTCCTTCAGCTTTTTACTTGTCTCAGCTGAAGCCAAAAAGCAATGAAAAGAAAGAATGACATGGCTGAAAGGGATTTTTATACTCTGACATTTATTTTCTTTTTTTCCCCCCTCATAACTCATCTGCCTTCCCAATAGCATGTAAAACATTGTGGTCTCCAGCTAGACTGGAGGAAAGGCTCTTGTGCTGGCAAAAAGGGAAGAAAGTCTAAGAGAAAGCAAGATGGAGGCTCGATAGGCATGAGTGGGGCTGAGCTTTCTCCTCCTAAGAAACCATGGACCTTCACACTGTTTGACAATTTCTCAGTTTAACTGAGTGCTGTCTTACCACATAGTCTTGTCAGTGGAAAAGGTTTCTTGACCCAAGTTCCCTTTCTTACAGCAAGGCCTATCTCTTTATCAGAGCATTCAAATGAACATCAGTCTCTTCTTTTGAATGTATCAACTTCACAGGAGACGTGCAGTAGAGCAGGTCTTAGAGCCCAGTTGTCTTACCGATCAGGAACTAAATCTTTGATCCAAGGAGTTCTTAGCCAATTCTTTCTGACCCAGTAAATACTTGATTTAGGGTAGGCAGTTGGAACTGGGAACTACCCAATGTTTTTTTTCTGTTCCCTGGACTCTGATCAGGGTGATCTAGGAAACTTGGTCACTCTAGTCTGGAAGAACTAAATGCTTTATTTTGGAAATGTGTCCTTTTAAAAAATGTATCTGATTAAAACTGTTCATTGGATTCAACCGAACACTTGGTCAAGATCCCCAGTTTGAGACATATAGATATATCCTGTGAGAAGTGTCTCCCTTCTAAAACCTCAAGCTGTGACATCTCCCAAGGTGGGATCATGCAGCTGTACTCTCAGTGCTGGGCACCAGCTCTGCTATGCTAACCGTGCTTGGCTTTGCAGGCCTGCCTTTTACTTGGGATTTGCCATTTGGTTCCCTCCAGAAGTTATGTTAATAAGCAAACAATCTTCTTAAAAATAACAGAGGTTTGTGGAGAACACAAGAATTTTTAAAAAACCTAAAACCATGACCATAAAGGAATAAGCAAACTATTCCCATATGCAGACTGAGCATGCCTATTTACCCTCCACATAGGGAACCTCAATATTATTAAGCTTCCTGTAGCTGATCCTTCCCTGCCTTTCTGCAGAGGACCTTCAATCTGCATAGCACAGTTTCTCTTCTTAACTCACTCACCTTTCTCTCCCAACTTCCTTCAGGGAAAGAGTCTTTAAAAATGTCTCTGTTTTTTGTTTGTAGCCTTTTCATCCGGCAACTCACTACTCAGCAAAAGAGGCTTTCAGCTGGAGGCAGGAAATAAGTTTCACGAAGTGATTAGCTTTTGCCATTGTCTTTTAAGTGTGTATAAGGTGGTTTTTAACCCAGAAACCATTGTGGTTGCTTTTGTGTTTTGTTACAGCAGTTCCTATTAAATTAGGGTAGTTTAATTTGACAGGAAAGTCTAATGACTCATTGTAGCTATAAAGTAACTTAACTCTACTGACCTGATTGCACACTATATTTACTCAATCCAGAAGCAATATAGAATTCGTAGATTGTCACATAAGAGCTTCACATCTGTGACTTTGCTGACACTCAAGCCTTGTTTGCTTTTCAGTGTTGCAGGGAGGAAGGGTGAATATGAGGTTTTCAGAGTAGCTATAGACAGTCCCTGTGGGTCGGTTCAGTCATGTCAGAGCTCAAGTTTTCATGAGGTTATTATAGGCATGAGATAGCACCGCAGATTAATAAATTTGATTGGCACTTCCCATTATAAAACACTCGTTTGGGCTTTCAGGCTTTAAGTTCTATGGTGGATATCTGTCTGTGTGGAAAATTTCAGACAAAATTTGGAGCTGTTTCAGAGAACAGGCTGAGGGAAAACACAATCTCTTGCCCACATTAATAACAGCTTTAGAAACCATTTATCTGAAATGCTTTAGATAGCTTATCTTATGAAAGACAGGAATGAGACTGGGAGAAGGCAGGGAGGGAGAGAGAAGACCTCCGCTGTGGATGACTTATGGTGTGTGTCATCCTAGCATGATGGCATGGTGCCATCCCAGGCAGAAGATGAGAACTTCCTCTCTGTATCAGTGTTGGAAATAATGGTAATTTTTGAGTGAGGCATGGTGCATTTAACAACACGGCAAGACTCACATTTTCTATCTTAGTTGTTTCAGCTGGCTTGGAGTCAATTGCCAGCAACACTGAGGTGTTTTCCTTCTCAGGCAGCTCCCAAGGGAGCAGCTCTGCAACCAGGACTTGATGCATGTGCCTAGGACTCCCTTTAGTGGTGATGTGCAGCAACTTTAACTGCCTGGGATTGCTTCTACCTGCAGGGATCACTTCTTCAGCTGAAGTAACGGGGCCTTCACTGGTGGTCATGGGTCTGGTCTGAAGCACACTTCCTCAGTTAGCTAGCATGCTTTAAAGTGCATTCTTCCTACTCTTCTTCAGGCCAACAATCAAGAGGTGAGAGGCAGGATGTGACAGGGCATGAGGTTCTGCCCAAAGAAGGGTAGATGATCAGTAGGCTTTGGAGCAGGTGAAAGGCGTGCTGTCCTTCAGTAGGTGGAAGAGCTTGGTAGGGGTGGGGGATTTGGCTGTAAAGGGAAGAGACCTGGAGGAGCTTGGTGCTGTGAAGGGAACAGAGCTTCTAGTGGGAAGGCAGGAGCTGAGGACCATAAAGCAGAATTTTCTTGCTTCCTATCCCTCACTAAAAATACTCAGGAGAAAAATTTTCATAGTGGCAGGGCCAAGTTTAAAGACTTATGTGGCAAGACTTGGTATTAAAATCCTGAAAGATTCAGTAGCCAGTCACCACAGAACTGCTATGAGCCACATTCTGAAAATCCTTAAAATTTGCTTTTTTTTATGGTGATGTTCAGTCCAGCACCTGCCCTCTCACCTGGCTGTGCCCATTCTTTGCTTTTTCACAGGATGGAGGTACTGCTCTTCTAGCTGCTTGTCAATATGGGCATGCAAAAGTAGTGGAAACTCTGTTGAAGCACGGCGCCAACATTCATGATCAACTTTATGTGAGTTATTTGATACAAATAATATTGACAACACTTGTGGTGGAACAAATGTGCTGTTGGTTGGACAACAGTGGATACTCTGGCTCCAGCACAGAGAGGCATTTGCCAGACATTGTGGTTTTATAGTACTCTACTTTTTTAAGATGTGAATTTTGTTAACTGTCTGCTTTTCACAATTCTGGGAGAAGTAGCACAAAATCAGAAACAATGATTTAGCTGCCTCTTGGTTCATTATCTGTATGAAGGATATGCACCAAATCTGGATCAGGTTTGTGCTATCTGTTAGCTTTGAAGAAAAGACCATGTCATGTCCTACCATGATTTGCATTGCAAAACAGAAGAGTTACTAGCCGTGAAGCCCCTGAGGGTCTAGAGAATCAATTCATCAGTTTCCTGCCAGAAGGAGTAGTAAAAGTTAAAATATTTTAATATCTTTAAAATATTTTTAAAATATTGGTTAAAATGATGTTATCTGATATTTGTGCATCTCTAGCTTGTCAGTGCTTTGGGCAAAGAATGGTTAAAATGGCTGAACTGATGTTGTTTAGTTGACTTTCAGAAAGCCAGATAGAGCAAACGAAGCTCTGGATTTAATTTACTCCAAAAGAAACACAAATAAGTTGAGCTTTTCAGCCTTCAACAGAAACAAGTGGCAGACTTTCCCTCCACTTCCCATTGTTCCTTCCTACCCCCGGGGCACTCATGGCTGATAAGGAGGATATATGGGGTTTTTCTGCCATTCCCATGGGGTTTGCCTCTGCAGGTGCCATCACACTCTTAGGTCCTACAAGTGTACATGGGAGCCAAGGACCATAGAAGCCACCAGCGTGCTAGGGGCTGGTTTCACAGAGAGTCTGCTCTTTTGTGCCGCCCTCACCCCGTATTTGTAAAGAAGGGTGTCCCACCCTCACTGCTGCACAAATAGTGATTGCCTTTCTAATCTGAGGGCAGTGATTCATACATCTGCATGGTAATCCCAGGATTTACCACTCGATTTAAAAATAGCCACGCTGCCACACCTTCAGACAATTACCTAGAAGTGAAGGCAGTAAAATAGCTTCCTTATTGTGCCTCCTGGAAGTCAGAAATATTTGCAGTTGGATTTTGATATGTATTTTTATTGCTCACAGACATTGGACAAGCCTAGTCAGAAACAGCTGTTTAGTAAGTATACAATCTTTTGAAAACAAGTGTTCACCTGGGTCCTTTTGTGAGACATCACGAAGCTGCTTTTTGCAAAGCAGTATCTGGCTGGCAGTTGCACTGGCAAGTGGCCAAATGAGCAGGATTTTGAGCATGCATTTGGGTAGTCATCCCAAAACCATCAAGATAGATGTTTTAGTCTTAAATTGACTCATGCGAGGAGTAGAAGAGAGGAACACAGAATACCCTAACTAAACTGTGTTTCTTGCAGAAACATCTTCAAAACAGCTTTCTCATTACAGAATCAATTCCAATCAAGTACAAAAACCTAATAATTAATTTTTTTAATGTTACGGAGCCCAAGGTTCTCCATCTTGATTGATGCTACAATGAAGAGCTTCTTTATTATTACACAGCCTTGTTTACTTTCTAAATGGAAGTGTTCTCACTACCCCTGTCTCTGGAGGAAGCCTGCAAAGGACTTTATACCATCACACTATTTCGTGTACTCGCATAGCAGCCAAAGCAAGCAGCCCCTCAGAGGGCCCAGGGGTATGCATTTGTAGTGCTAGCAAATACTTGTCGTGTTTACCAGGACATTTGTCTTGAAACCAAGGTCAAACATTTTAAATTGGGTCCCTGGGGCACTATATTCAGCTCATGCTTCACTAGACCTGTGCTGAGTTTTGCAGGAAGAAGAGTAGCAAAGCAGTATCTCTAGGCAGACAACAGCATTTGGTCCCGACATAGTGATATGTCAACAACATTAGGCTTCCACTAACATGCTCTGTATTTTATAATAAGCATTACACATAAATTAGTTGGAAGCTGTGTACTTATACACCTGAGGTGTGATGAAGAGGTTCATTCAAGTCTCTATTTAAATTATAAGAGTCCTCCGTCCTAGGAAAACCTGCCCTAGCACGCTCTGTGCTGAGCACTGTGTATATAGGATGGGTAAACACCTGTCCCACTCTCAGTGCAGGTTTCCACTTCCAGTTGGTTGGACAGATTCAAATGCTATTTGAAATTTGTTCATCCAAAAAAAATTAATGAAATATGATTTTAAAATATTTTACCTAAGGAAAAAGCTAATGTGAAGTCAAATGCTGAGAACATCTGCACATGAAAGACATGTTGAGAAAAAAAAAAATCCTATTGTTGTTCATTTCTTTCTCAAGCCTTTTGCAGGAAAATGCTGGTTTCTGATAGGACTGTGAGATATTCTGTCTTGCATGTTCTACTTTTACGTGATTATATTGCAGGTGAAGTCTCTTCTACAGGATGTGCCAGAGGGACATGGTAGTTGCTGGGGTGGCACCGTAGTGTCGCACAGTACTTATTCCTTCAGCCTAAAGGGCTGAAGCCTGGTCTCTGAAGTCTGCTGGAGCCTCCGGTTCTGCAAAATGTGTTTTCACCATGTATTTTTATGTAGCAAAACAATTCTGCATGAACATGTAACATCCTAATTAACCAAAATAAATACATTTTTCTCTGTAGGAATGGATTTCTTGTTATGTAGATGAATGCTTTGACGAACTAGACTCTTAGTATTCCACACCCAAGATTCATTGCTCAGTTTGGTATATGATGGGAGGCAGTACTTGTTCATGCTGAATTAAAATGCTACCATAGTTTGTTACGAACTAGAGTTTGGATTTTGGTAATTATTTCTTGACCTTGCCTGTGTATGTGCTGTTACACTGCATGATGGCTTAAAAACGGGAACTTGATTCAGTTTGGTTCAGTTTTGTATGGAAAAAAAAGACATCATTGCAACACAGTGTATTTGTTCTTAGGATGGAGCTTCTGCAATTTTCCTGGCAGCACAAGGCGGCTATCTGGATGTCATCCGACTGCTGCTTTCATCAGGAGCAAAGGTTAACCAGCCACGGCAGGTAAGCTTAACAACACTTCAGGGAAGAGCTGGGGTCTAATTACTAAATTTTGCAGTTATGAAAAATTAACACTGGATGAGAGAGATTTCCTAGGTGTTAAACTAACTGAGGGATATGTAAGCATGCATCATGTACGTATATAAAAGCTCTTTTGGTTTCCTAAAAAGGATTTCTTAACTGGTTAGCAGTTTCTTGACTCTAAAATCAGCGGTTAAATAGCACATTTAGATGCTGCTTTGAGTAGCTAGATGCGGGAGCTGCAGAGCTAGCTTTACTCTGAGCACTTAGAAATATCTGGTTAGAGACAAGGCTTCCCCAGAATCTTTGCCTGCTTTGGGAGAGCCTCCCCTGTGGTCTGCTGAAACCCTGCAGGCAAGGTACCTGTCTGGCCTCTTCACTGCACCTTTTAAATTGATGGGATAAGGTCTTGTCCTTGCAATCAGTCATGGATGTCTGCCAGGTGGCTGTGATCACTGACTGTAGCAAGTAAAAAATCAGCAGGCAAGAGCAAACGAATGTGAATTTTAACAGTGGACAATGTGGCATGTGACAAGCTTTGCCAGGTATTTTCAGTATTTCCTTTCATCTGCACCAAAAAGCCTGACAAATCATAGCCTGGCAGCAGTGATTTATCTATATGACTTCTGCTGCATCTATAGGTCTGCGTAGAACTGGATTAGCATTTTATGTGCCCAAAGTAAAGTAATTTTCCTGCTGCCTTTCCCCTACCTCTCCAGCACCAAAGTTGTGCTGGCACCTACTCCCTGGACTGTGCTTGAGCTGCTCCTATGCTGCCTCCACACTGTCTCCCAAGGTCGAAATCAAGAAATGCTGTTAAAAACTGTTAATTAACACAGTCTAAAGATAAATGTAGAAGGATAGACCAAGGTATGCATTAATGCCTTTTGAGTGGGTCAAAATAAAGTTGGGGAGCCTTAGATTTAGCTTCACCATGTTGCCATAAAAAATGCATTCTGCTAAACACAAATGTAATACCCCATCTAATTCTTCTTGACAATATTTTTTTAGCTCTCTAATCCAATCTCTACAATACAACGTTTCATGAGGCATTTTTAAATCTTAGTTGAGTCGAAGACTTGACTCTGTGTGATTGTTCCTCCTGGCTCTGTTTCATCTCCGTCAGTATGGGCTTACTTTGCTTCAGGGTACCTCTGATCCCTGCTAAGATTATGCCTGGATAAGTCCGTGGCATTTGTATTTGGGCCCACTGTAACCTGAAACATTTCCTTAACAAATGGAACATTTTTACTGTTTAATTAGTAGAGTAATGGTTGGATGGACTTCAGTCTCTTTCTTGCTAACAAACAGATTTGTACTTTGTTCAAAGGTGGCATGTTGGTCATGAGGAATGTAGCTGTAGATGAGGCAGTTTCGATGCCAGATGAATCTTACTGTCAGTCACAAACCACACTGCTCTCGCTGCTGTAGGCGACTTTTCTAAGCAATGTAATGTCAAATACAGGGCTGCAGAGTTCCAGGTGTGAGTTCCTGCTTCTCCTTCCTCATGGTATCCAGGTTTTCCTCTCTGTCTTGTGAATTTGGGGTCTCAGTTCATGTGCCTGAGTGTGTGCTTCTGTCTTGTGTGTCTCCCGCTGCTGCTGCAGTGGGTACCAGTTCCCCTTTGGTCTTGTGCCCCATCTCCCGGTCCCACCTGGATGCTCCTGGCACCGCAGAGCATCTCGGATGGCGCTGGCTGCCCGTGTGCAGGCCCCTCAGCTCAGCTCTCACAAGACTGAATAGCAGAGCTTCCTGGAAAGTTTCTTTCCTGGCAATGTCATTTCTCTCGGTTTTTAGCCGTCTTCTGTTCTTTCTGACATTGTGGAGCCAGGCAGGAATTCTTTTGTCATCTTTTTGTCTAGACAGAGTCTGAATCCTGGTGCAAGAGACGTTTCTTTGCTTCTCCAGCTCAAAAACAAAGCAAGGAGGTTATTTGCCAATGAGTTTTACACTCTGTTTTGGCAGCCTGTGTCCCAGCAGGCTTTAGTCTAAGTGGCTAAGCAGATTCAAAATACTCTGAAAACTAATGTTTTTTCTTAATGCACGCTATGCAATCACACATATCTGTAAGCCAGTAAACCTCTATAGAGTATAGACTTCAGACAAGCAAGCAATTTCTTATTAGCAAGAATTCAGCTGGTGTAGTGGTGCATGTGAACTTATGGGCAGAACAGCGCAGGAGACGACACTGAGTGGCCTGAAACTAGGAGCTCCCTGTCCCTGGAAGTCCTTACTGGGAATTCAAGGGGTATCTCACTTCCCAACCTAATCTGGCCCTTTACCACACTCCAACCCACCAGCAAATATTGAGATTCAAAGCTGCAAAGCGAAGTTTTAGTTAATGAGTGAGAGAAACAGCATCAGAAATTTTGGTCAGAGTATGTTTGGAACTGCTGGACAAAATGAGATATAAATAATATCTATTAGCTTGCAATCAATATGGAAATAAGCACAGCTTAAAAACATATGGGGTATTTAACATTGTTTTAGGAATGTAGTGGTCTACAGTCTGTTGGGTGGGCAGGAGGACAAGAAAAGTAAAGCAGTTTCTGAATTGCTTCTTTTCCTGTTCTCACTTTCTTCCTGACTCTTTACACAGGAATTCTCATATGGTCTGTTAGTACAATGTACTATCTCTTTTGAACCAAACACCAACAGAAAATAGACAGAAATCTCACCTACTCCATGTAAATATTATACTTGTTGGCATAAACCTGCCTGTTAGGTGCTGCTTACGTGAGAGAAACTGATGATAGTCGATATGAGCCTACTATCAACTTCACCACCTTCTTTTCAGACTAAGCCCTCCAAGACAGTCACTCTTTCTCACAATGTCCTTTTGCCTCTAGCCTATAAATGAGATACTGAGGATGATGTCTAATAGTAATACCACTAAGGACAGTTAATGGTAATAGTGACATTAGCCAACACGTGGATTTTCTTCTGCTCCTTTCCATTTATACCTGAAAATAAGAGTTGTTCTCATAAACTTCACTGTCAGTAAAAGAAAACCACTATGTTCCCCATGCTGTGCTTGTGCATGCACTTCTTGTGTAAATAGAAGCGTGATTTACACAGCATTGGATCTTCACGCAGATTAAATTGTGTAAGCGGCTCTTGGATATTTTCCAAGTTTTATAGGCTTTTTCAGCATCCCTACTGCTATTTTCTAGAGCCCTCTGGTGGGGGGAGAATAGAAAAAATATGAAGTGTCAACTTACTGGTAGGGAAAACACTATAAATTGGAGAGGGGTGGTTTTTGCCATGAGGCTAACATCACATACACTGTATACAAGAGAGCCTTTGTTATTTTTGAATCACAAAGAACACTCACTGTATTAACAGGATATATACTAGAATGAGGTCAGCCACTAATTCAATGAGTTAATTTATAGAGAAATAGAAGAGTGGGCAAAGATCCTGTTCCTCACCATTTGAGAAGACCGAAGAGTTCACGATGTGCGTTTGTTCTTTCTCAGAATCAGAAAAAGGGAAGCCCAGAATGTTGTATCAAAGGAAGAAATAACTTTTCTGTTTCTTCCACAGGATTAAGTCACTAGCCCACAGAACGCAGAGAACTGCTTCAACAATGTTTTTTTTGGATTGCGTGAGCAAGTCATATGAATCTTCAGTTGGCACTGAGGAGAGAGATTGCTTCTTTGATCAGGGTGGAAATATTTAAGGCAAAAAGTTGTTTTCTTCTGAAACTTCTCATTAAGGCTCTTTTGAAAGCCCCAGTATTTTTTGTCTTCCTTTTTTTCTGACAAGTCTTCAGCCTGCTGGGGGTGGTGAGGGGAACTGGCAACTGCTGAAGGCAGAAACCGGCACCCCGCTACGTGTGGCCTCACTTTTATGTTAAAGTCCCTACAAGCAAAGCCCTTTGTTAAAGGCCCACAAGACTCAATTTGGCACCACGTAACTGCTGGAATCCTCCTGTAGTCTGGAGAATCAGGCCATTTAAAAGCAAAAAGAGGAAAAGACACAAATCTAAATTCTAATTGCAGTGATAAATACTTCTAGTGCTTCGATTCCTCTTTGCATTGGGATGGAAAACCATCACAAAGTTTAGCTTATTCAGAATGTGCATTTTATTGTCTGGGGTTTTCCGCTCAGATAATGACTGCACAGGACAATTTTTCCAAATCAGATGGCTTGACACTGGATTCCTTGATAATTGTCTTGTTTTCTAGAGGAATTCTTGAAGATAAAATTTGTGGATTACCACCGCTGTAAGGCAGGACATTTTTACTGCATTTCCCTAGGGTGGATAATGTAACTAACCATTGAAAGTTGGTGATCATCTTGCGTTGTTCCTTAGCTTCTGTAAACAACTTCCACTCCATCTAAACAGAGACACACTTGCAGAATTTGCCCATGCGTGCTGAGATTTGCCTGTATCTTCTGTCACATCTAGCTACCTGGAGTTCAGACTATGCAGGATAACGTTAGCCTTTACATTTCAAATTTCCTGATGTATTTTAGGCACAACTGATAAGCCAAAGAGGGCTTTAAGTGTTCACACAGTAATGCCCATTTCAGGTCAACTAATCAAGAGAAAGCAACTAAGGGTGGTTCTACTCCACAGCTGGAGTGGTTCTGACTTGATACACCGAGCTCCCATGGCAGCAACACTGCGTATGTCTATCCGTGATGTGGGATTTAGTTGAAGAGTTGAAATATGTCCATTCCAGTAGGCAGACTTGGGCAGTAAAATACCAGGGAGCACAGGATCTCAACGTGATAGTCTCATTAGCAGTCTCATTTTTGTCTGTAGGATGGCACGGCTCCCCTGTGGATTGCATCGCAGATGGGTCACAGCGAAGTGGTGCGAGTAATGCTGCTCCGGGGAGCTGAGCGAGACGCTGCACGGGATGTGAGTAGCACCTCATCCTGCGCTCTGTCTACAGCTTAACACTTCCTAGCTTTATTTTTTTTAGGCTGCAAGCCTGCCTGAATGGATGCCCAGTGTCCCCAGAGTCTGCCCAGTTTTCCAGCCTACAAAGTCCCACCATGGGCTCCCTTTTTCCCTTTGTGTCTGGGACAGCTTCCTGGAAAGACCTCCTGGAATAAGGGAGTGAAAATGTCCATATAAATGAGAGACAAAAGTGATATATGGTGTCACTGCTTCATTTCACCCTGAGGTTTTCACCTGCCAGAGTAACAACCCTCCAGATGCCCTCAGAGCAGCAGCATAAGTTGTGGAGGTGCCTCAAAGACGATGAGCAGAGGACACTTTCCTCTCAGAGGAGTGGGAGAGAGCTGGTGTTTCCTTCCAGCCAAGGGGAATGCAGGTAAAGCATTGGTAACAACTGAACTGACCTTCCTCTCTCTTTTAAAGGATGGTACAACTGCTTTACTGAAGGCTGCCATTAAAGGGTACAACAATGTGATAGAGGAGTTGCTGAAATTCTCTCCCACGCTTGGCCTGCTGAAGGTTAGTAGTGAAACATGCAGGTTTTTAGGCAGAAAATCAAGAAGGCAAAGGGTCCAATGAAAGATCTGACATTTGTGGCTATACCAGTGGAAGTAAATAAGGAGCCTGCGCCCAAAAAAGTCAACAGAAAAATGAAATGATCTTATTTAGCCTTTAATGCCACACATAAACTAATCTTTTCAAACAAAACTGTGAGTTTGGTTTTTGGAAAGAGAAAGCACATTGTATCATAGAAGCAATTCTCCTGCTTTGCATCATCTGATTTTATTTCTACTGTAAATGGACTGCTGTCAATGGTGCAGTGTTTAGAATTTTACCCTGTCCAATATTGCATTTAGTCAGCAAAACAGTATTATAAGAGATCTGATCTGAGCAGAGTCTCTACATGATTTTGTTTTCCTCTTAATTCAAAAATTACTTGGAAAGTAACAGATATTTGGAGCGTGCTTTTTACTAGCTGATCCAATTTTATGTGCCTATAAATCACATACTTTGATAGCTTCTGTGCATGCAATTAATTGGCATTTTTATGTACTTGAAAATCCAGGTGGCATTAACTTAATTGCTAATTGCAAGTATGAAATAGCTTCCACGCCTATTTGAACTGTCAGTTTGCAGACACAAACAAAAGGCCAGCCATAAAATATCACCATTCAGCTGTCTGACACTGAGACCATTAATCATCAGAGAAAGAAGATAAAATGCACAGATGGTTTCCATTACTGCTTGTGCTTGTGTTTCACTTGCTAATGGCCGATTTTGCCAGGCAGAAGCAAGTGCTGTGTTCATTTCACCTCTCATCTATTGACAACGGTAATTTTTAAAAGGAAATATTGCTGTGGTAAAGTGAACTTGACTGTCATTTTTATTAAAGCATTTAAAATCGCCTCCTTCACAGCCCACTTGCCTGCCAGCGCCCTGTTTAAATCGGACCCTATACCTTTGATGACCTAACCTCTTCCATGTTACTTCTTTCTGGTTCGTAGGTTTGTTCTTTGCAAACATTTGTGTTTCAGTGCCTTTTAATTTCTTCCCATGCATGCTACCAATGTCTGCCATGGTATTTTCTAGAATGGGACCTCTGCTCTCCACGCAGCTGTCCTGAGTGGCAACGCGAGGACAGTGGCACTGCTCCTTGAAGCTGGAGCTGACCCGTGCCTGAGGAACAAGGTATGTCCTGGAACACCATCCCTGGTGAGGAGCAGCTGGTGAGGACCAAGCGATGGAGCTCTGTGTGCCACGGAGGCAGTGGCAGCCCACGTTTCTGTGCTGGCCCATGGTTGCCTCTTGGTCCTCTCCCGAAGCAGCATCGCTTGGTCCATGTGTTTCTGTATACAGCCATCTATAAGGGTGAGAGGCAGTGCCACTGGTGATGCCGATTCTTGCCAAATTACATTAATCTGACAATAACCAAACCACTCGCCCACTCAAGAGTCACAGATTAAATTGTTAACTAGTCACAGGTTAGCTAGGTTGTACTTTAGGGAAACAATACTCTGTTACTGTTTTGTTAAGTCATAATTTATATTAATAACTCCATACAGATGTGTAAGTAGGCAAAATGTGTTATCTGGGTGCCTTTGATAAGAAAACTTGGCTAGAATCCAGCATATTGCTGCTACAAAAAATACCCCAAATTACATGCATCTTTCCAATATCTTACTGTAAATACATTAGTTTCTTGAACTAGATTCACATTATTTTTATAACAGAAACTTTTGTGCAGAAAACTTATACTGGTTTTATTCTGTAAATTTTTTTAACATTACCAGTTTGATAATTTCCATGAAAATGTCTTCCTCTGAAATGTGTTTATGAACTATTTGCCACTAGTATTTGACATCTGCCTGGGTTTGTTAAGCTGTGAATGGGTGGTCTGGTATTTACTTCTGGTTTATGACTGGGTGGATGAAAGCCTGTAACACAAGTAATCCAGCAGGCACCTTCTAAATGTTTTGGTCATTTAATACAAAACCTGTGCCTGTTATTTATGTATCGTTCCACTTGATGGCAGCAAAGTTAATGCCACTCATACAGTAATTCGCATTTATAGGCATTTTGTTTTGATATTAACCCAAAAAATGTGCAAGATTCTTCTGCTGCTAATGGTGATTTACAGCAGTAGGGTGTGCAGTGTAAGAAAGTCTGTGGCTGTAACCTCTTCTACTGGATTTTTTTTTTATAATAACATGCAGTTTGGCACAAGAGTACATTTGCAGGACAAAATTACTGATTTTCAGAAGTCGGTTCATCATAAATGCTTCATGTTACCAAAACTGCATTCAATAAATGCAGAAGACCAAGCTCTGATGTTCTATTGCCAGTCCTACAGAATAGCACTGACTAGTTTATAGCAATTAAAGTTTGGATTTTCATGAACTTTGGTACTTAAAGACCTCCCTCATCTCCCCTAAAAAACCAGCTGCTATGCTCTCTCTTATTTCTGGGGCAGAAGCATAGGGACCCCAAGGGATACACTGTTTAGCCTGGACTGTCAGCACAGAATAATCTGACCACTCAAATCCCATGCTGGGATTATTTTGAAGATGTGGGTCTTGCACACCGAAAGGTGATTTCTTAAGGTATCTCCAACCGTGGCATAGACAACAATGGAATGAACGTATCATTATAATGCCTAGTGCCATCTTCTTTCGAGCATAAGGCTTTTAAACCATGTTTTGGAAATATTCATTTCTGCTAACCTCAACGTTTTCTTGTTCCAGGCAAATGAACTGCCAGCAGAACTAACAAAAAATGAACGCATCCTCCGACTTCTCCGCATGAAGGAAAAGCAAAGGAAAAGCTAATGCAGCCCTGTAGCAAATCGGTTTGACAGAGATGTGCCCTGACCACAGTAGCATGACGGTGAACCCTGACAGTTGCCCAAGAAGGGCTTGTTGGAACAGTTTGCAGAACTGATCAGCCTCTCCAGCACATGCTCCCTGAACACACAAGGCCCTTGCCATGGGGTCACCACGTGCTGGGGCCTCCGCCTGGCACCGCTGAGCACAGAAAGACTGCAATGGGAGCAGGGTTTGGCCTGGGAGCTGCGTTTGCACCACCTGTACTCCAGGATCCCACCAGTCCCAGCACCCGTGTTTGCTCCTCCGCGCCTGCAGCATACGCATCCCCGCACACGCAAGCGCTCCCGCCGTTTCAGACACACGTTCCTGTACTGGCATGGCCACACACCCGTAACGGGTACCTCGGGGTGCTCTTGTGGGTCAGGAGGACCCAGCGTTTGTGCCAAAAGAGCGCCCAGCTCTCCCAGCTGTTTGGATGCAGTTGGTCCTGGAGGAGCCCCATGGTGCTGCTGCCCTCCCTTTGCTGGCAGAGCTGGCTCAGAACATTCCTCTCTACCTCCAAGTGCCGCGCGGGGCTAGAGGTGAAATCTCACCTGCGACATCTCAAAGGGAAACATCTGCCAGCCCAGGGCTGTGGTAACGTTTTGGCTACTACATGAAGCTCCACAGAAATGCTCCAGAGCGTTACAAATTATGCCAAAAGCTATCAACCAAACAATAAGCAAGGAGATGGCCTCCTCAGTCGTAGCATTCTGATCTGTCAATCTGTCCAGCAGCAGAAACACAGCGGAGCAGTTGCCAGCATTTTGTGATGCGTTCGCAGTGCTTTGGGAATCCATCCCCAAGCCTACAGTCTACGTATGTGCATTTTGGTGGGTAGGGGAGGACCAGTTACTGAGCAAACCAACCAGGGCATATCATTCACTGGTGCAAGTACCCAGAAACTTAGCTGTTGGGTACAACAGCACAGATACGACATAAGTAGTATATATATGTTCTGCACACACATATATGTGACATTATGGTTTAGAGCCCACAGCTACTATGCAATGCACTTGTTCCTCAGGACTGTGACAGGAGTTAAGGGAGAAGTATGCAGTGCACAGGTGTTTCAACAGCTGGTGAGAGGATTACATGTAGCTGCACTTGAACAGGCCCACTAATTAATGTGGGCATGGAAGGTGAAGGCCTAACAGCAATTTTGGCCTTTGTTGTGGTTGAGATGCTTAGACGTGCTACTAGTGCCTGTGTGGGGAAGGCAGTACTAATTGTAGATGGTTTGTGAAGAGCTATGTTTTAACCATATTGCTTTACAACACTCCATTAAAACCCAGTTATTTTTGCTATATAAACAGTATATACTAAGTCCTGTTAGCCACAAAAAACATTAGAGGTGGTTTTATAGTGAGCCGAGGTATAGCATTAGTTCAGTGCATAAATCCAGGCACTTTACCTGCCTTCAAACCTTAGCAAATTACTGAAAAATTGCGTTAGAAGTTGAGGACAGAGAAGATTGTAGAGAAGCAAAATGTTCCCCAATTAAACAATGTCTGCTTAGGACTCAACTGAATTCTTGCACTTTTGCTTCAGTGAGTTAAAAAAAAAAAGAAAAAAAAAGCTTGTAGTGAGCTAGCACAAATGAATGTGGGTTGCTTAGTGCAAATTAGCTGTATATATTACCAAATCATAAAGCTATTCTTTTTATGAGTAACTTAGTTAAGAAGTTCTGGTGAAGAGAACAGAAGTGAGCAAACCTTTGCTTGGGAGCTGGAATTGGTATTCAATTTCTATCCAGCATTAGAAAAGAAAACTTTAAGTTTTCCAACAAAATAAGAAGACACCAGAAAAATCTATTTGTTTAGGTAATTCATGCTGCTGTCTTTTAAAATTAAAACAATGTTGTGCCTAACAGAAACTTGCAGACAAACTGGTACAGTACCAAAGAATTATGCAAGATGCTTAGAGGATGGTTGTATCCAGGGTTCAATTATGCAAAAGACTAAAAAATACTGAGCATGCAGAAATCTCAAGAGCTGTATTGGGACTCTAAGTTGCACAGCATTATGTGAGACTGGACTCTAACTTGTTTAAAAAGCAATGTTGAAGAGGATGGGTTTATTTGGAGCCCTTAGTAGGCTGAAGATGAACATATTGTTTTGGAGAATGCCAGAGGGACTCTAGGCAGTCTGGCCTTAATATTGATCCTTATCCCTAAAGTTTCTTCAGATCAACAGCTGGAAACAACCACACTCGTAAGATGAAAACCCTTTCACAGTTGTAAAGGAGAAGGATAATCATTAGAAGGTCTTCAGCAGTCACGCTGGGTGAGTAATAAATACTTTTAACTTCAAATAGGCTGTAATGATCAATCAATCTTCCTAAAAAATGTGGAAGCCTCTACTGTTGGGGAGGGTGTCCTGTTTTTCCCTGATGGTAGAGCATAGGAGAAAGGACAGGGCAAGCCAACAGCCATCCTATGACAGCTGAAATAAGTAAGCTGAGGTAACAACATGCAGGTGGCCAGTATCTGCATGTGGCCTCTCTGCCAGGTGTATTTTCCTGTGAGAGTGGTCTGACCCCAAAGGGAGCAGCTACTCAGCAAAGAGCTTTTTCTTGAACTATGCCTGTCCACGGGAAGATGGATGTTTGCTTCTCACCATTTAGAGTAGGACTTCCCAAGTCGTGTGTCCGGCTGCCTCCATGACTGGCCACCACAGCTGGGGCTCTCACGCAACAAGCAGAGAACACTTGGGATGCTGTACCCCGTACAGCACATCTATTGTCCTTCTTCTGAGAGGATGCAGTTACCAGCTCCGTGGTCTTTGAGTGGTGTTGAGCTGTAACTGGCTTTTCTTACTTCTAAACAAAATTTGAAATGTGAGGCTAGAACAGGTTGAAGGGAAACGCTTGTAGCTCCCTCCTCACTCTCATGAGTGTTCACTGACATGGCATGTAGGCCGTGTGGGTCTCCATGGTGGAGAATAGGCAGCGAAGTCTTTCTCTGTCCTGTTCAAGCTGAAGTTGAATCTACCTTCAGCAAAGACACTATTCAGCCAACATGGGATTTTTAGGCATGGAAACCTGCCTGTTGGGAGCATCTGTTTCATCTTGGAGCCTTTGGAGAGAGGGCTGGTTTTAGTTTTGGGTTTCCTGTAACCAAAAGGTGCTCATTCTGCCTGTAGATGGGTTTGAAATTTGCAATACCATTTCTCACCATGCAGTTAACCTTTTCACAAAGAAACCTTAATAATTTTTAGTATTTATGTAGCTGCCATTATCTTTAAAGTGCTCAGTAAATACTGCTGTGGTTTGTTTGTTGTTCTGAAACGGAAACCTGCTTTCCCTTAGCGGCTGAAGTGATTCACTAATATTGACAGTAGCTCTTTTGCATAGTTGTCATGCCTTTTGTGCAAGGCTTTCCAAGTGCTCTGCAGACACTAGTATCTTTGTATGTTCCAAAACGCATTGCTGTGGGAGGCAGGGAAATAGATTATTTCATTCACCCACCAGTGAAATGCAGCAGCTGTTCATCAGTTCATGTCAATAGACAAGAGTATATTTAGACTAGAAAGTCAAGGGCACCAAATCCATTTCACAGTTGGCAGGGTGAAGGTGGGTACTATGTAATGATGTGAAATAATTTGGGACAGGATAACAGGCCAGATTGTTTCTTGGGTGAGGTTTTGGGGTTTCTTTTCCCCCCAAAGTGCCATAGGTAGATAGGTAGATAGATAGATAGATAGAGATATCTTATACATCCCAAAAATGAGCTCTACTAGCACATTGCTTTTCAGCTTGCCTCTCTGCACATTCAGATCCAAAGGCCCAGCCTGCTGGCCTCTCTGCCTGGGATTTATGCAGGTGCTATAACACGGTGACTTCCCATCAGCTGTGAGTATAAAGGATGTGAGACTGAGAACAGGATACACAAATGAGTCAAGAAGTACAGAGCATTTTTTTTATTTATTTATTTCACTGGTATCAAGCCATTGGAGAATGGGGATGAGCACAAGGAAAGGCCCATGGGGTATAGAGAGAAGTGGCATCCCATCAGTAACGAGGTATTGGTGTAGCCTCAGAGGTCTCAGATTCGTGGAGCTCATCATTTAAGAGGATCACTGCAGTGCAGTGTTGAGGGACATGTATTTAGTAATGATAAAAAAGGCAATGTTGTACCTCCTGACTTGCACATGCTGTTTTTCCCTTGGAGTGAAAACATCTCACTATTCATCCACCCACCTTTGTTTAGTTTAGAAAAGCTGAGAGGGTTAGAGCAGCAGATCAAACAGCTGCAGGTCATGTTTAATGCACTTTAACAACAATGATTATTTGCCTCAGAGTCAGAGCCTAATTGCAAGAATAAGTCCTGCTTCTTTATTCAGCTGGTCATGGTGACTATTGGGAAATCTGTAAGTAAACCAAATCTTGTGTCGTCTCACATTTCAGAACTATTGTACAGAAAATGAGGTAGTGCAAACCCCATCCCATTTGTACTTCACTTAATATGAACACTGAGCAGATATAAAAAACTGCCTTTGTCTGGAACCCTTGAGTCAGCGGTGTTAAAACATTAACGTTTGCTGTGAGTCCAACCAAAGATTACACACATGGCTCTTTTTTCCAGCAATGGGCTATTGTACTGCACAAATGGGTCTAAATGGAGTTGTGCCTTCTTAGAGCGGCTCTGCATTTGGTCCTTGGAAATGTCACAATAGTTTAATACTTTTCTGAATTCCACTTTCTTTTGACCTGCCCTATTATGCATTTGATAAAAGCTATATAAATTTACCCAATTCCATGTAAGACTAATATTCTGCAACAGGAATGTTGTTTTGCTAAAACACTGTTTTCCATACCATTGTTTCAATAAAACTTAATATGCTACTTGGATCATCTTGTCTGCATACTTCAATATTTCTTTCCTCCCTATTCTACTCTTTTTCTTTGTAGAATACCAGAATTAATTTCCTGTTTACATAAAGACCACTTTATTCTATTCCACTTGATTGATTAGACTTTTACTATTTTCCAGGTCTTTACAGATGAGATAGCATTCACAAAACAAACAAAGCCAATGCCTTGGCTTGAGAAACAGAAAAATTTGATTTAGCAAGACATAACAAGGTTTGTCTCAAAGATCCAGACATGAGTGACAGACTCCCCTTGATATTAACATCCCTTAGGTCAGATCTGATGGGAAGATTCTAAAAAGCAACTTAGGAACCAAAGGAATAAGACTACACTTTTATTCAGTTAGCCAAACGTGTCTCGGTGGTTCTGTTATTATTCCTAGATGAAAAACTGGTCCTTACACTGATCTGACATACTTTAGTTTTAAAAAAAAAAAAGGCTACAATCTGCTGATATGCTTCTTATGGTTCACAGTGGATTATGAACATTATGAAAGGGGAAAAGAGTCTACACTGAAAACCATATTTTTGACCTTGTATTTGACATCCCTGGCTTTTTGCCTCATTCCTACAATTTTCTGTTGTGGTGAGCTACATTTTAAATCATCATCAAAAATTCCTACAGCCACAACTCAGTAAAGCATCTCCATCAGTCAGAAAATACCAGGAGAAAGTGCTGTGACTTGTTCATGGCCTAAATTACTACAAGTATGATTTCTGGTAGAGGAAAGCTCCTTAATTTTGCACATCAAAGCATAGCCAAACAGTGTCAAGTAGTTGAAATGAGTGAAGATAATTGCCTGTTGAAAACAACAACAACAACAACAACAAAAGCTGAGATCCAAAAAAACCCCACCAAAACAAAAACAAACAAAAAAAAAACCCCAACCAACCAAACCAAATAAACAAACCCAAAACACAAAACACCACAACCAAACCAAAGTACTTTTCATTCTGAAAGATGCGTTTCACTTGAAACATTTTATGTTTGATTCAGGAGTTACTGCATGAAATTATGTGATATGCAGGAAGTAATACTATGTGATCATAATAGTCTCAACCTTAAAATATATGAATGAATACACTTTTTGCTTTGTCTCCTCAGTGATTTAAAGAGATGCCAACTCTCATGAGATCAATGACATGACCATATGCCTAGCAACCATGGCTGTAACTGCATGGCAAAATGCAATGTGAGACACATACCTAAATTGTCTCTAAACGATCTGTTTTGCTCTCCCAATGTTGACAAGGCATTTTAATGGGACGAATACTTTAATGTCCTGCTTTTAATGTTGGGTCAGTTGTCCAGAATTGGCACAAGGGCTGTGTAGTGCTGCACCTTGCCAGGGAGCAGGGATCAGCAGAGCAACCTCGGGCACACTGGTGGGGGACACAGGGAAGTCAGGAAGGAACAAGGGATGCCACTTTTTGCTATGGCAGATGTTTCACTGGCTTGAACACACAGATGGAGCGTGACACAACATGGACCTGAAACAGACTACTGCTGAGTAGTAGTAATCCTGAGTTACCAAGTGGCAGCGCAGTATTCACAGGAACTCAGTAAATTACATTAATGCAAACCAGGAGCCATATACATCCATTAATACATCAAATCTCAAATTTGTTAGCATATCAGTGCTTACACACAGTATCTGGCATGAGTACACACTGTACCTCTTTGCTCACAGCAGCAAGTGCGGCGTGTCTGCAGACTCCGCTGCAATAATTAAGCAGCATTTCCACAACGTTCTCCTTCAACAGCTCACTGGTTCTCACCCAGTTTAGGAGCTCTTGGGCCACATGTTGCCACGCGTTTGGCACCTCTTTACAGAAGACAAAATTGCACTGCAGAGGTGGAACCTGCCCAGATCATCCAGCAAAAATTGTAGCAAAACTGGAACAAACATTGAGTCATTTGAATTCAAGTCCCAAGCTTTTGCTACTAGGCAATAAATGACTTCACCTGATTGTAATAAAAACGAACAAATTTCAATGACTCCAATGATAAATGCAGAAAGAATGTGATCTTAAGGAGTGGCTTTTTAAGGTTAGGTAGGGACACGCTAGCACAGGTTGGTAGAGCAGCCATCAAAAGTACATTAGGGCAGAAACAAAGATGAAAACATAAAAGGACATGATTCAGCATCACCTGACATACTACATGTTTATTTAAGTGAGAATATTTAAGTGAGTATCAGCCCCCTCAGTCTGATTTGATCCCACGTGGGAAGCCTGAAGCCAAGAGTATCTGACCAAAGTAATAGGTACATCGAAGTGGTTAAAATTAAAAGGTGATTAGGCCTCCACAGGTGAGGAGGGCTGACAAATGAGAGCTGATTAAAAGAATATGATTTGCTCTACAAGACCAAATAAGAAACACCATCTTTGTTTAGTGCAAGTCTTATTCTGGTTTAGCTGGAAAAACCATCTTGGAACAAGCTACTGTGGTTCGGACTAGCTCAACATAAAAGTGGAAGAGTGAGAAATCGGGTGAAACTTCTCACCCACCTGTTGCAGCTTGTCTTCACACAGCTTGCAAGATGTCCAAGGAGAATACTGTGCTTTCCCATGTGCTTGTGCAGGGTATTGCTTAACGTAGCTCCTACTTCTTGAAAGTGCCTCTGGGTATTAGTGCAATAGAAATAATAAAGGCTCGAAATAAATCATGGAGAATAAACAGCAATGGACATTTTAATTGATTTTGCTGCAAAGCGATCACGTATTGTGTTTCCATTTGTATGCGTGAGTAATTCTTCAGACAGATTGCCATCTAGAAATCGCAAGGTCATTACCACTAGGTGCTTGAGTTTCTACTGGAAGTGGCAACACGGTTTTCATTTCTGCACTGAGTAAAGCGATGGATACACAGTAAGGTCTACACCTTCGAAGGCAATGCTCAGGGCTTTCCAGCAAAGATGTAGAAGAGAACAAAGCAGGCAGCTGTTTTACATGAGCTTCCCAGCACCCACCTTTAGACCATTCAGGGAAAGAATGAACAATTAAAGACTTGTTTGGTGTGACGGAGGCACCAAGTGACACTCTACATGATAAATTAATATTGGCCTTTTCTTCTGGGCAGCAAAACTTAGTTTTGTTTATGCTGCCGACAAGCAGAACAAGTATTCCCCATTAGCCTTCCAAGCGGACAGTCCCTAACAACCACACAAAATCCTGGATTTAAAAAGGAACATTATGAGACAAAACTTGGCAAATGTCCTTCAACAAGAGCAGCCGGGAGTGGGGATGGTCTCCCTTTGGCTTTGTGTACCACAGACAAGGCAATGAGCTGTTGGCAGCAGTGATCCAGGTTAACTCTTCAGGGCTGTTTTTTTCCCTGCCTAGAAGGAAAGAGATAACTTTCAGGTGACACAGTAGACGGTGACAACTTTATTATCAATAACACCCATGCAACTACACATGAATGCCCGGGAGCTGCTAGAGGTAGCTCTGCATCCTCACCCCCTGAATATGGCTCATAGCTGCGATGAAGGCTGAAGGCTGCAGTGGGACTGATGGAATCTGGACCCAGCTCTGGTCTGCTGGCTGCCAGGGTACAAAGCCGACATCAAAACAGACTATGATATGTTTGGGCTTCTGTACCTGACATTACGCAAGATTTCAGAAGCCTCCATGAGCAAAGACAGGCTTAGTCTGATTAGCATTTGTTCATCAGTCTTCAACACCTACAGCATTTCACTTTAGCTTCTGAGTGCAAAAAGGCAGCACTCCCTGAGGGACTGCACTGGAATAACAGTGTGAATTTAGACAGACATCTAACTACAGATATGCATCAGAGATTTAGAGAAATATTTAGATAAATATTAAAATACTACCTCTTCTCTCTGTTTACACTCTAGGTGATAGACACGTGATATTACAGACTTAGTTTATGGTGGAAGTTGCCACTGCAATAGATTCCCTGTATCTCGTTTTGCAGCCTTATAAATTGGATCTCTCTCACCTATGATTCTTAAACCACTCCGTGTAATTCATTCAGAAAGGAAATGCCCTTTCTGTTTAGTCAGTTTTGCTATCCTTCACCTTTTTCATAAGCGCTGAAACAGTGTTCTTGCATTTTTTTTTTAACTTGTAGCTATGCAAGGTATGCCCACTGCATCCTGTGCTTATGTCCAGTGCCCAGAAAATGTGGCAACTTAGTTCCTTGCTTTTAGGACCACACTGCATAGTGCTGATTTTTTTTTTTTATTTATGACGTCGAAATTAAAACCCAATATAACTGTAGCTACTCTAGTTTTGTTTAGCACTTGCCAGATGCCAAGTTCCACAGCTGGGATGTAATAACTCCCTGGAAAAGTATAAGCTGGGTGGACGGAACCAATTTTGCAGAAAGGAACACAGTGGTTGGGCTGGGCAAGATGCTGAACACAAGTCAGCAGGCTGTATCAGCAAAGGGGTAGCCAGTAGGTCAAGTGTTGGGGTTATTCCTCTCTCTTTGAGACTTGTAAGAGCATATCTAGACTACTGTGTCCAGTTTTGAGCTCCCCAGAATTAAAAATAAGACACTGACGCACCGGAGCAAGTCCAGTGCACTGCCACCATGGTAGCTGGGGCTGCTGTAGCACATGAGCTGCGTTTGCTCAGCTCTAAGCAGACTGCTGGCTCTGCGGACATCTTCTGTGCTCCACAGCTACCAAACGGGAGGACGCAGACAAGGGGGAACCAGGGTCTTCTCAGATAGGCACAGTGGCAGTGCAAGAGGCAACATGCTCAAACCAGAACACAGGAAAAACTCTTTAGATATGGGAAATAAACAAACAAACGAATGAACAACAAAAAAACCCCAAACAACAACCCCAAACTCTAAGTGTGGTTGAAGAGTGGAACAGTTTGTCCAAGGAGGCTGTGAAATCTCTGCCTCCGGACAACTGGACAACTCCCTGAGCCACCTGACCTAACTGGATTCTGCTTTCAGTAGAAAGCTGGACATGACCCTCTAGAGGTCCCAGGAAAGCACAAGTTACCCCGTGAAGCTATGACACCAAGACTAATCTGCATTTTTGTCAGCAGATGGCAATATCTGCTAAATCACACATTTTATTCTAGCAGTGCAATGTGTGCTGCCGAGGAGTGAAAGCAATAAAGCAGTGGAGAAATCACAGAGAGGCTGCGCGGGAATGCATCGTACCCTGCTTTTAGTGAGCCTCCTCCCAGGCAGATCCCAAACTGACCCAAAACAAACAGATCCCAGAGGGGCAGGGTGCAATCAGCGCTCCAAAAACTGCTGACTGCGGCATCAGTCATGCCCCCGGCTGACAGCTGGTCAGGTGCAGCACGCGCAGCTCTGACAGCCACATTCACCCCCAGCCAAATTCACCCCCAGCCAGATAAGCCCTGGGAAAGCGTTTTGCTTGGGAGTTACATTTATTGAAGCTGCAGGGTAATAGTACACTGGATTGTGAGGCTAATGCTTGGAAATAACGAACCGGTGACTTTAAAGCAAAACCAAGATGCTTTTGACAAAGCCAGGATTTTAAAAGTGACTTTGATGTTTATAAACCACGTGATTATAGAATCATAGAATAGTTTGGGTTGGAAGGGACCTTCAAAGCTCATCTAGTCTAACCCCCCTGCAATGAGCAGGGACATCTTCGACTAGATCAGGTTGCTCAGAGCCCCGTCCAGCCCGGCCTTGAATGCTTCCAGGGAGTGGAGCATCTCCCTTATGAGGAAAGGCTGAGGGAGCTGAGTCTCTTTAGCTTGGAGGAGACTGAGGGGTAATCTCATTAATGTTTATAAATATGTAAAGGGTGAGTGTCAGGAGGATGGAGCCAGGGTCTTCTCGGTGACAACCAATGATAGGACAAGGGGCAATGGGTACNCGTCTGGGCCGAACCTCCCCTCCTTTAATTTAAAACCATTACGCCTTGTCCTATTGCAAAACGTCTGTCCCCATGTTTCTTATCGGCNCTCCTCGAAGGGGCCGGCGGCGGGGCCGGGAGCACCGCCCGGGCTGGCGAGAGCGGCCCTTCCGGACCTGCGCGGGCACGGCTGCTGACGGCCATCCTCGTCCTCCGGCTCCTTCGCCGCCTCCCGGTGCTGCAGCGGAGCGTCCTGCCAGCCCCCCGCGCCCCTGCCCGTGCCGCCATGGGGACCCTGCAAGGCAGCCCCGGGCGGGGTGGCCTCGGCCTGCTCGTCCTCCTCCTGCTTCTGTCGCCCGCGCGGGTGAGTCCCTCCCGGGCGGAGCGCCGCGGGGCAGCCGTGCCTGCGGCGGGGGGGTCGGGCCTCCTGACACTGTCGGGAGCAGAGGGGGGCGGCGGGTGCCCGCCCTGGGGAGCGGGATCCCCCGGGTGTTGCTCAGGGCGGGGGGAGCCGCGGGAGCTTCCCGGGAGCCGGGGGTCTCCCCAGGGGGAAGCTGGCTGGGGGAGCCGGCTGACCCGTCAGGTGCGGGGAGGCCGCTGGCATCGGGGCGAAGCAAAGCGGGAGGTCCCTTCCTTGTCCCCGGTGGGGCTCTCTCTCCCCTTTCCCCCCTCCTGGGCTGGGAGGCGGGAGTGCGGGGCAGCCCGGTGACACAGCAGGCCGGCCCGGGAGCACCTGTTGGCGGGAGAGCGGGCGTGCGCTCGGGCTTCGCGCACTTGGGCGTCTGCCCGGTCCGAGCCCCTGGGGCTGCACCCAGCCCCCGGGCTGCCGCGGTGCCCCGGTTATGCAATGCCCTCCGCGTGTGAGTGGCCGTGCGGTCACATGTCTGTGCGGAGGCTTGTCCTCCGAGTCCGGTTCGGTTTGCATGGAGTGTGCCTTATGCTAGGTGACAGCTTCGGGGAAGCAGGAGCCTGTGTGTAGTAAGATCTGCTATGTGTTAATGTGGCAGTGTTAAGACTGCGTGTTTCCATAAAATTTGGGACTGGAATAAGTTGGACTTATTGATACTTTAGGAAAAATACTGGAAAACATTCACTCCTCTCAGTCACGTTTTGTTTATGCAGTACTCCAAGATAGGAGTGAGATACCCCACATTCCTCTGGAGAAACAAGGAGTGTCTTCTAAGCCTTAGTGCAGTGTTTTTTGTTTGTGTTTTTTTTTTTTTTTTTTTTTTTTTTTTTTTTTTTTNGGGGGGTTTGGACTGGATGACCTTTCGAGGTCCCTGCCAATCCCTAGCATACTGTGATTCTGTGGGGCATCTACCACCTCTCTGGGCCACCTGGGCCAGTGTTTCACCACCCTCAGTGTAAAAAATTTCTCCCTCACGTCTGGGCCGAACCTCCCCTCCTTTAATTTAAAACCATTACGCCTTGTCCTATTGCAAAACGTCTGTCCCCATGTTTCTTATCGGCCCCTCTTAAGTACTGAAAGGCCGCAACAAAGTCTCTCCGGAGCCTTCTCCAGGCTGCATTAACACCTCCGCGCCCTCACGAAGCCGCTGACCGGCTGCTCCCGCAGCCAACGACGCATCCTCCGTTCCGGAGCGGCGCGGCCCCGCTCCGGCACCGGGCTGCCCTTCCCGCGGAGCGCGGCGTAGCAGCCCCGCCCCCGCCCCAGGCCCCGCCCCCCGCTGCGTGTCCCGCCCGTGGCGTGA